>CAUYPK010111393.1:0-36343 GCA_963574355.1 Loris lydekkerianus | reverse complement strand
CACCATACATTGGTTTTATAAACAGTTTGACACATTTTCATCACACTGGTTAATATAGCCTTCCTGGCATTTTCTTAGTGGAGAGGGAGGGGAGGAAGGGAGGAGGATGACTTGGTGTTTTATTTGGAACAGAAGTAAAAGTGAGTGCTTAGTATATAAGTTCGAGCCAATGTCTTCCTATTCCCTGTGATTGGCAGGGACTGCCAATCTGCTGGGACTCCAAGTTTGTTTGCTTTCTTTTTCCTCGGTGCTGGAGCATGTGTCTTTGCTCACCTCACCCTATCCTCATGGTGACTCTGCTGCCACCTCTGACTTCCCTTCCCCGCCTCCTTTGGCAAGCGCAGGTGCCGGGGACGATGGGCTTCACTGGGCCCCAAATTGTCCTGATGTTCTAGGCTGCGATTCACACCTTATGTCTTTCAATGTGTTAGAAATAGTTTGGAGGTTATAAAAGGAGCAACTTGAACACCAGACTTTTCCCTAAACTGATATTCTAGAATGTATGGTGCACAGTAAAAGCTAGACGACTCTCTCTGCTGTTCTGGGACTGGGGTGTGCGTGCGCATACCCGCATCTGCTCTGTTTTGGTTTCACCTCACTTTAGTTATTTAATTTGGTGTCTGCAGAACTCTGCGTGCACATTTTTATGAGCCTTGGGACAGCTTGCTGCCAAGCCTGCTTGAACTGTAAAATATGCTTCCAGTTTCGGAAAACCACAAATTATTTAGCAAGGAGGCAAGGAAATGGAGGTCATTGATCTCATTTCTTACATAATTTTAAACTTCCTTTTTGAGGCCTGACATCTCCCAGCAGGCAGAGTGATGTCTTCTTTAGACAGATCTGATAATGGGAAAGGAGAGATGAAAGTGTTAAGAGTTGCTAACTGCTGCGCCCCGTTTGCTTTTCAATCACAATCGCCAGGATTCAAAGCTAGAGTAGTGTAGGGTAGATACAAAGTATCCCTTCTTTCCTTATTGTGCTTATAAAGAGTTAAGCAGAAACTGTTGGAAAAACTCTACCTCATGGGAAACAAAGTTATTTAAGATATCAAAGGGCAGTATTCACCTAAAAGGAGAGAACAAACCATTATTACAATGAAATCAGAGAGCGGTAGAGAGGGTCAATCTTTGAGACATCAACTTGTCTCAGTTTCTTCAAAGATACTTCGAGTGACTACTTGTGACTCCAAGTCACCAAAAGGAAAAAGTGTGAGAGGGGCTATAAACTAACTCGGAAAATAAGTGATGACCTGAGATGAACTGTAAAGGATAAAAGAGGAAAAGATAAATCCCACGTGTCTATTGTTCAAAGATAATGGCTCAAATGAGTGAAGCAGGGAACACATATACGGTTAGTTTGAAAGGTGGAACTTAGAAATTTCTGAACAGATGCAAAATTTGGGTTGTGTGGCTCTGTTTATAGCAGATGGGTACCTGTGTGTACCTAAAGGGCACAAAATGCCTCTTTGTTAGGCTTTGGGAATCTTTTTCTTCCATATTCTCTTTTCTCCTTCCTCCGAGCAGGCAGAGGAATGAGAGGTACCAGGTACTAGTAAGTTGTGTACCTTGGAGAGTCCCGTGTCATGGAGGAAACAGCGCATAGAGTCAGCAGAGTCCCTTTCTGGGGAGCCTCAGCACTGTGAGTTAAGAACTTGGAGCCAGGAAACACCAGATTCTCACGACATCAGCAGGGTACAATGAATACAACCCAGAAATAAATTAGGTGGCTGACAGTGGGGGATAGAATCCCAACTGCATTTAGCTATAATTTCAGATGTGGAATAAAGAGGCATGGCTCCAAGCATTTGATGAGGTTTTTTTTTTTTTTTTTTTTTTTTTGATCTCTTCAAGTTTCTGATTTTAATTATTCTTGTTTCTCAAAATGATGAGTGGAGACAGTTGAGGAATGGACTTACATCCTAGAAGTGAAGGAAAAAACCAGGGACCAGGTCCCATTTCATTGCCAGGCTTGGGAATGGGGAGGGGCTGAATCTAGTGAAGGGGGGTGTTGGCAGGTTGAGAAGAGGGAGGTGGGAGTGGCCCAAGCTGAGCTTCTGAAGGAAGGACTCAATGGGGACCCAGGCTGATTCCTCTGGAATCTGCACCACTCCAGAAAAATCCAGAGTCCAGCAGCTAGACTGAATGTTTATTTCTAAATAGAAGGGGAAAAAGCATTGAAATGGACTTGAAGATATTGGACTAATTGAAATGATTTACCTTATGGAAGGTTCAGATTAATAAATAACTTTATTTTACTATCTAGGCATATAGCTCATTTTCTAACCATGATGATCTTCGTAAGTTTAGCATAATGTCCGGCACCTGAAAAGGGCTCAGTAAATGTTGGATCTTTACTTCTGATTGCACTTTCAACTTGTGTCTGATTTGATATTATTCTGTTATCATGAACAATCTCAGCCAAACTTTCTGTAGCGGGTATCTGCATTTCCTAAGTTAATACACAAAGTAAGATTTGATATTCTTCACTGCTTTTGAATTAATTTCTACATGTTCCAGTGGACTCAGATTTGTTAGCCATGGAGCTGCTTCTTGAAATTGGTTTTCCTTAGCTTGATTATAGAACAATTTGAAACAAAGGACTTCTATTTGTTTTCAACAGCAGCTAAAACACAATACATCTATCTTTGACGTGTTCATTGTTCTGAACTTATTGAAATGTATTTCCCCTTTAAATTAGCAGTATTAAAGAGATAATTTGTAGCACATTTCATTTGGGCTTAAGATAGTGACTGTGGTGCATTGACTATTCAGCCTATTAGATTCAGAGAAAGGATTTTTCTTCACCAGCTTCCTGAGATAGCTGAGGTTCTTGAATGTGAGTGTTGCTAGCTTTAAGAATTTTGGAAAAGTTTTGATCGTGTTTGCTTCAGATATTTATCCTGCCCTGTTCTTTCTTCTTCAGTAACTCTAATGATAAGGATCCAGGGTTTTACAACGTGACTTGCATGTGATTGATACATGTATTCTTTTGTTTTCTCTGTTTCAGTCAAATATTTTTTAATACTTATCTGTCTTTGGAATCACTTAACCAACCTTCAGCTGTGCTGTTAAACTTATCCAACAAGATCTTGGTTTCAGGATTATATTTTTTGGCCTTAGAATGATTATTTTTACAGATTCCAATTTTTCATTACTTTTGTTTATATTGTTTTCCAATATTTTTAACATATCAAAATGTAGTTTTTGCATCATGGACTTTGGAGACTTAGAAGGAGGAGGCTGGGAGGAGAGTACAGGATGAAAAACTACCTGTTGGTACAATGCACACTCTTCAGGTGTTGGGTACACTACAAGCCTGCAGTTCTCCATTATACAATCCATCCAAGTAATTAAAAAAAAAACATTGTATCCATTATATCTATTGAAAATGTAGTCTTTGAATGTTAATACAATATCCATTTTTTCTTTACATCTGCTTGTATTATTCATTTCACTTGGTAATTGATCACAATTTCTTGCCTCTCTCTCTCTTTTTTTTGGCTGGGGCTGGATTTGAACCTGCCACCTCTGGTATATGGGGCCGGCACCCTACTCCTTGAGCCACAGGTAGTGTCCATCTTGCCTCTTTTCATGTGAGTAATTTGTTAGTCAGATGCATAAGGCAAGTGTCAAAACCCTGAATGATGCTCCTTCTTCCAGATTCAGCCCCATTTTTTTTCTCTTTGAAGCAGAGAAGGTGAGGATCACTTGATCTCAATCCAAGGGACTGAGTTGAATCAGGAATGAGTTGGCAGTTTAATCAGATTCCCTTGACTTCTAGTTTTGCTTTTATTCTGCAGACCATCTCCCCTATACCTGTGCTTGAGAGTTCTGACAAACAGTAGAAGAGTCGGCTTGTTCTTCAGCATCTTGTTGTACATGATACCCAAACTTGATAAACATCTTGGGAAGGCTAGCCATGTTTCTGAGCCAGACCCCTCTCTCAGGTGGAACTTTCTCTCCCAGTTACTATGGGATTATTGGACATTATAATCTGCTCGACAGAAACTCTCCAAATGTGTGCTCAGCCTCCGAATTCAGCAAAGGTAATGTGAGGAACCCTGGCCAAGCATTTGGGGACATTTTTGCTTCCAAGCCATTGTGGTCACTTGCAGGAATGCCAAAATCTTTTCTGGAGGCTCTTTCTCCTCTTAGAGGTGCTTGATCTGATTTGTGCTCAGCATCAGCAAATGCCCCAGGGAGGCAGCCAGGGACAGAGAGCTCACCTTGGGAAAACTCTCTGCTCTCAAGAGCTTGTGTTCATTTCCTTCTTTTAGTTTTCACAATTCATGAATCTCTTTAAATGTAACTTATTTATTTATATATATTTTTGCAATCAATTTGTCTTATTTTTTAGTCAGTCTAACAGGGATGTGTTCTCCTGCAACCAACTGCATTCTGCCTGTAACTGGAAGTTCCTTCTGGGATTTTTAAGGAGTCTGGAGCAGCTGTGTCCTTCTAGCCTAATATTTTATAGGGGAATCTTCACCTGTTCCAGGAGCTTCAGATGAGATTATCACAAAGAAAAGAGTGGACACATGTGACAAACTGAGTTTAAAAACTAAAATTTTGTGTGTGCTAAAAGTTTAAACAGAATGATATTCTTTGCTAGCTTGCATTCCTGCCACATGTAGTTGTAAAGACAACATCCCACATAGCCACATTTATCATGCAATTTTTTTTTTAACATGAAAAGTACTTGTTAAGGTGATTCCTGTATAAGGAAATACTGAAATATTTCAAATTGAATCTTGCAGGTCGTAATGAGACCTTATAGTTCTTAGGACCAAGATACCCACATACATATTCTGAGTGTCTTTTTTTTTCTCTCCATGTGCACAGGGAGTACAGAGAGATTCCTGAGAAATCACCAGTGCAGAAGGTAATGATAATCTGGGTCCTTTTGGGCTTGGGAGGTATCCACTGATACAGAGAACCTACACCCAAGGAACTGGATGTAGTTATCTTTAAGTATAGTGACCGAGTTTGTGATTTTGTTAGATGCTTTGATGTGGTTGGAATAAATATTCCTTCTGGAATTGAACTTCTAGAGCTCCTAGCGTTGGCCTACTTTGATTTCTCTGAGTTTGTTTCAAACATCATAATATCCCAACTCTTTTCTCTGTGTAAATTTCCCTGGCCACATAGTGTACCTTAGAATTTCAAAATACTCAACAGTCTTTCTTTGACTCTTCCCATGAACTTACATGGCTAGCCACGGCCCTGAAGTTCTACTTTATAGACAAGGATATTGCAGTTGGAAAGTGAAGCGCAATTGGTAACAGCAGGTGACAGAATCTAAACCCAGGTCACTTTGCTTCTTTTTTCTGCTATATTATTATGTGAGTCTATCCTAGATTTAAGATGACAGATGGCCCTAGAGAAAAAACACTTCCTTGCATCTGGTATGTAGTTGAGAAGTGAAGATTCCACCCAAATAAATATGGAAAGAAGTTTTACCTGTTTTCATAACTTCCTCTCTGGGGCCGGGCACTCACCAAGGTTAGATAACAGAAAGGGGCCTTATGCAACAACCCAAAGCAGAGAAAGTTTCAGAGACTTGCTTAGTGTCCTACAGCATGAGCTGATCGTCCTTGCAAGGGTGAAAGTTCTGATGGTCTCGGTGGTGGCTCCACCCTGAGTGAGGTCCGCGTTCCTTCCTGCCTCTCCTTCAACCCCAACGTCACTCACAGATTGGGTGCTTTTTCTCTGCCCATAATTCCCGCCAGTGGCTCCACCCTGAATTGCACTAGCAGGGTCCATGCTGCTTCCTGCTTCTCCTTCAACCTCAGCGTCACTCATGGCCTGGGTACCTTTTCTTTGCCCGTAAGTGCATATAGAAGCAACTGGATGGAACTGATGACTGGATGTCTAACTAAGGCAGGGGGCAGAGGCACTGGAGGGAGTGGTGATTTCTAGGGGAGATGCTCAGATAAATTGGGAGACCAACACTTACATCAGGGAACTAAGACATCAGGACTTACCAGCTTGCTGAAGACACGGATCGATTGCACAGGACAAAGCAAACCTATTGGACCCAAGAATCCCACTTGAGAAATTTGTCACTTAAAAATTATAAAACATTGGCAACTTCATATGATTCAACCTAATATTTTATAACTTTTTTCTATTCCGAAGCAATGATTTTCAACAGCATAAGCTATATACATGCATGTAGAAACTCTTCACTCTAATATAGTGGACATTTCAATGAGTAAACACTTAGCATGTCTTCATCCTCATGAGAAGACATGATATATAGCCAGATGCTGGAAGCTATATTGAGAATACTGGGGGTGCCTTAGCTACAAATGCAGATGTTATCAGGGTCATTGTATTAGTGTCTTTTTAAAATTAATTTTTAATTAAAATCATAACTGTATATATCTACAGGGTACAATGTGATGATTTGATACACAATGTGGACTGCTTAAATCAAATTGATTAACATAACCATCACCTCACTTACTTATTTTTTTATGGCAAGACTTTTAAATTTACTGTTATTGTGAAATCTACCCTTGCAATGTGCACATTGGGTGAGATCCCACCAAATGCCCACCCATCTCCATGTATCAGTGTCTTAAAACACAACAGCAATTTGTCATATTTAGAGCTGCCCCTGGGCCAACTCCATGTTTCATGATCTGCCTTTCAATCTCTTCCTTTCTTTTGCCATCTGAGTTTTCTTTCGGTCTTAAATCAGTTACGTATTCAAAAGTACACATAGCTAGGTTTCAAACACTAAGTTTAGAAAGGGGTGCTCCTTACTGGATGGTCCTTCACGTGGCAGGGAACAGAGGCCATGACAGTTTGAGATGGAGGAGGCAGTGAGGCCACTCGGGCGATGAAAGCTAAGCAACTGACAGCTTCCTCCACAGGAGGCATTTCAAAATGTATTTGCAGAAAGGCAGCAAAGGCATAACAGGCAAATGACACTATTTTTAAACCATCATTCTCAGGGCTGAGGAAGAAATTCTGAGAATGAGTTCTTTAAAAAAAAAAATTATAAGGATTTTGGTGGTGTTTTTAGTTGAAGTAATGTAGAGATGATTAGGTATTGTTATTTTTTCATTCTGTTTTTTAGAACAAAGCTTTACTGAAATAGAAAGCATTGCCAACTTTACAAAGTACATTGTAAATGTTGGGTCATCCTACCTTTCTTTTTTAGTTTCCTTTTCTTGCAAATGTATCCAGGATCAAATTGCACTGCCCTCCTCCCTCTCCTGCCCACCTGTGGCAGGGTAACGTAAAAAGGTCCAAGCTTGTCTTTTTGTCTGTTGCTCTGAGTGAAGAGTAAAAAAATCAGATACCTGAGTCCGGTGATTTGATTTCATACAAATGGATGTTGTAGAGCACTTGTTTACACCTGGAGTACTGGGGGATGGATGTATTTGTGACCATCCTTACCAGCTGGACCGCAGTGACGCTTACTCTCTGCAGGATGTGTTGTAGTGTCAAAGGTTTTGTTACTGAATTAAGAAGGACTTCAGTGACTGAATTAAGAAGGACTAGGTTGACTGATTAAAACCAACCAAATTCAACTCTTTTAAGTCATTTACTGTTTGGCCTATGCCAGTGTATAAGTATTGTACTGTATGTAATGGTGTGTGTATATATATATATATGTTAATTTTTTGGTTCTATTACCTGACAGTGTGCAGGCTCAGCTACTTCTGCTGATCATATAGTTCATTGGACTCCAGATTGTCCACTTGTCAATGGCTCCTTACAGAGAGAGCCCTGTATGTCGATGGAGGGTGCTCTGATGCCACTTGAGGAATAGAGCTGAGATGGCAGAGAGGTAGGATGTACCGCCTCTGGGGTGAACGGGCCTGCTGACCTGTAAGGCTTCTGAGTGGGACACACAACTTTGGGGCTCAAGCTGAGGAACTTGGCGGTGACACTGAGCACTCTGGACAGGTATTTTTATTTTCTCTCCTGCTCCCGCCTTTCCCTGGTCCCACCCCGTGTAATTCCCGGCCGCCTCTGTGAATAGATGGTGAAGATATCTTTACACAGCAAAGCTGTGCCAAGGTATACAGCAGCCCAAGTTGCTCAGACGTCTTGGTTCGGCCCTGGCTAGTTTTATGAGCAATGAGAAAATGCATCGCTGAGAGGTTTCTGTCATTTTCTTCTGTGTATGTATTTGTGTTACTTAATTCTGGGGGATGGGGGGGCAAGTGCAGACTACTTGTGAACGTCCCCCCTTTCTCCTCCTCCTTTCTGCCTCTTCTTTCACACAGCTTCCAAGAATTAGATGAAGATCTCTATTGACGGTACTGTGAACAGGATGATTTGTAGTTACATGTTGGGGGATGCAGGGTTGACCTTCGAAATCCAGTGTTGGGTGGGGACAAAGTTGGAATGGAAGAGAAGTAAGACCCCTTCACTTTTTCAGTCTAGAGAAATTATGCCCGTGCCACCTCCTCTGAACCAGAAGGGGGTGTTTCTGTTTCCACCATTTTTGAAATCTGATTGCGAATGTAGGTATCTTTAAAGATTTCTGCTGTTTAACATAAAGCTGAGATCTCTCTTCCTCCTTTTGGACACAGCCTAGGATTCCACTCCATCTATGATTTGAAGGAGACTTTGCCTGTCTTTCCTATCCTCATATTCTTTTATCCCTGTTACTTCTCTTTACTCCTGTGTGTTAGAAAATGCTAAGCCCCTTGGCAAGCACCTCCCTCAGTTGGTGAAGATTCAGCAGAGAATGGAGACCTTTCCCTCCAAAGGATCAAGATGGAGCTGTTTATAAAGTTATTGCATTTTTCAAAATGTGGCTGCAATTAGTTGTGGTGTCAGGCAGGAAACAAAAAGTACAAAATATTCTTTCAAATTGAACATTGCCTGCACAATCTATATTTATTTACTGCAGTGGTTCTCAACCTTCCTAATGTCGTGATCCTTTAACACAGTTCCTCATGTTGTGGTGACCCCCAACCGTGAAATTATTTTCATTGCTACTACATAACTGTAATTTTGCTACTGTTATGAAGCATAAGGTAAATATCTGATACGCAGGATGGTCTTAGGTGACCCTGTGAAAGGGCCATTCAACCCCCAAAGGGGTCGTGACCCACAGGTTGAGGACCGCTGGATTTTACTGGAAGAAAACTTAGTGTCAGTGTGTAACTATGTGTGTGTGTCACTCATGTTTTTCTGGAGTAACTTTTTTTGCCAGACCTGGTGCCAGTTGAGACATATAGTTGGGAGTGAAACAGTCATGATCTCTGCTCTCAGCCAATTTACAATCTAGGATAATCAGCTCTCTGTTTGAAATTCACTATAACATAATTACAATATGATAACTGCTGTATTTGAAGAAAAGTAAAAAACAGTACAGAGAACTAATATAATGGGTGAACAGGGGAACCTCATCCAGCTTAGAAGTCTCGATAGTCCTTCCTAATAAAGTGGTATTTAAGGGAAGACCTTGAGGGTAAGTAGGAGTAGGTCAGATGAGATAGGGAGCCAGGACTTAGCACAGAGGCTCACACCTGTAATCCTAGCAATATGGGAGGCTGAGGAGAACACCATTTCTAAAAAACAGAAAAAATTACCCAGGCATTATGGCACACACTTGTAGTCCAAGCTACTAAGGAGGCTGAGGCAGGAGGATCGCTTGAGCCTAGGAGCTTGAGGTTGCTGTGAGCGAGGCTGACACCACAGCACTGTAGCCTGGGCAACAGAGTGACACGCTCAAAAATAAGAAACATGAAGCCAGGAGACAGGGATTGAAGTAGGGAAGACATAAAGAGAAGGGTGGACAGATGGGCAGGCTGATGGACAGAAAGAAAGTAGAAACGTCACTAGACCCCATGGAGTGATGTAGAGAGACAAGTTGTGGTAAGGGGACTGCACCAAGGCACCCAGCAAGAGGAGAAGCTGAAGTTGAGGGGTGTGTGAACATGTTATTGTGGAATTATCTGGAGTGCACTTTCTAAGGATAACCAAATTCATGGTGTGACTGTGGCAGTCGGTGCTTGAGGTGGAGTGACGGCAGAGGTCCCTTACAGAGGGTGAGGGTGAGAGGTGCCAGCCCAGGGCTCACGCCTGTGATGCCGAATTTGCCTGTGAATTGGGTGCTAAGTCCTTTAATGAGTGACCAGATGGTTAAATGGACCACAGGGAGAAGAGGAACTTATTGTTAACTGCTCCAGAGAGTGGCTTAATGAAAGGTGCAACCGTTTGTGAATACATAGTCAAGAGGCTATAGCTTTAGATCCACTCCTGATTGTGGGATATGTGGAGTTTGACAGAAAACACGGCTTTCAGCTATGGCTTCAGAGGAGATGCATTGTCCTTAGGAGACAGTGGGCTTGGAGAAGTTTGGAAAGTGCGTGTGTATGTCTATAAGAGAGAGAGAGGTATGACAGAGATAATTATGAGATAGAAACCAGGCTACACTGATTGCATTTGTTAGCTAAAGTCCCTCTTACAATTGTGTCTTGCCCCCAGTTAATTGATCATGTCAATTTAGGTAAGAAGAGACATCCTTAAAATTCATACTGTCAGACATTTATCCAAATTTTGGATTTCTTCTGGAATGCTCATCCCAAATCACAGTGAAGTGATCCAGCAACAGCTGAGTCCCTCTCCTCTGATGTATGCCATTTCTCTTTTGGTGGCTTTTCCCATTGGAAACATGATACTGTACATGGTAGACACTCTAACAGCCTAGCACATTCTATGAAAATGTGTAGAAAAAAGTGGGGGATGTGTATAGAGGGTAGACTGAAAGGTTATTTTGTTTATTTGTATTTTTCAGAATAAGAATTTGTTCATGTAGTATTTGTGTGGTTTAAACTGTAAAAATTAAATTTGTATGTAGAAAAATTGCATCAAAACCTGAAAGATTCATTTAAAAATATTTTATAGCATTGGTAGAATGATGAATGTAATTTATTTTCTGAATTAGCTTTCTGACAGTTACCAACTTTAATTGTGCTTCATTTATTTTTTTGTTTTTTGAATTGGAAACATTTTATAGTTTATCCTTTGACAGATGGAATGTTAGCACTTAAGAAGAAAATGGTATAAAATAATTTATGGACACATTCAGTTAATTTAAAATATAAATTTAATTTTTGGGGGGTGGGATGGATCATGGGGTCTTTACTTATTTGCATCCTGAAAACATAGTTGTGTTTTTCTTGCCTTAAAGTAAGCTGTGTAGTCAAGAGAATAGTGGCAATGCTCACCAAGTAGACATTGTTTTTCCTGAGCTTAATTCCACACTGGGCAGCTATTAGCTAGAGACTCTCCCAAGCCACTGTCCCATTGGGTAGCAAACTTAGTGTCTAAAGAAAACTACTGCATCAGATTAAAATGATTAAATTGTCTTAACATGTCTGATCTTATCTTTTCACAAAAACATTTGTTGCTAACCATTTTTATTTTTTAAACAAGGGGAACTGCTCTTAAGATTTTCTTTCCCATGAGAACGGGAGATTCATCTTTGATTTTTCTGCTTTTATCCTTCTCACAGAAGCTGTGTATTTTGAGGCTGACCACTCAGTTACAGGCAAAATATCCTTAAGTAAACACACATACTTTAGATAACGAATGAGCATTTTTGATAAGATAATAGATTTCACAGTGGCAGACTAACTGGATCAAAAAAACCACCAGAGTCCTTGTAGCTCAGAGCTGAGGTTTTATCTGGGATTCCTATGTCCTGTGGAACAGTGTGTCTGCAGTAGTTTGAAGCAATAGTACCTCCTGTTCTAAGAAACTAATGTCTAAACAGATAAATGCCACCAGATTGTCTGATAGGAGGTAGAGGAAAAATTTTTGTCATCATAAATGGGTCTCGTTTTTACTACTATACAAACTGTATGCTTGTGTTATTGATTATGTGAAGTTATCCATGATTATTCAAAAGGTATAGTTCATGATTTCCAAGAAGATCAGTTTTTCTCTTTGTATATTGTTGTCTTTTTTTGTTTTGTTTTAAATTTCCTTTTCATTTTCAACAGTAGTTTTTTTTTTTTTTTTTTTTTTTTAAATTGTTTGGGATTCATTGAGGGTACAAGAGACCAGGTTACACTGATTGCATTTGTTAGGTAGAGTCCCTCTTTACAATTGTGTCTTGCCCCCAAGAGGTGTGTCACACACTGTGGTCCCACCCCCTTCCTCCTTCCCTCTCTCTGCTCTTCCTTTTCCCCACTCTCCACCCTCCTTCTAGTATTTTCTTTTAAAAAGCATATTTATTAACTTTTTATTAAGTAAAAATTGTATACATGTATTATACAACAGGATGTTTTGAAACATATATACCCTGTGGAATGGCTGAATCATGCTAGCTGATACACATATATTTATTTATTTATTTTGTGGTGAGGACACTGAAAATCTACTCTCTTTGCAATTTTCAAAAATACGGTACATTGTTATTAACTGTGGTCACCATGTCTCTTGAACTTATTCCTCCTGTACTACTGAAATTTTGCGTACTTTGACCAACATCTCATGGTTCCCCATCCCCCAGCTCCACCATTCTACTCTCTGCTTCTTTGGGATTCAACTTTTTTAGACTACAAACGGTTGAGATCACGTGGCATTTGTCTCTATGTGCCTGGCTAACTTTATGTAACTTAATGTCCTCCAGGTTTATCATGTTGTTGTGATTGGAATGACAAGTTCTCTTTCTAATTAAGGCTGAATAGTATTCCACATTTTCTTTATCTGTCTGTTGATGGACACTTAGGTTGATTCTATTTCCTGGCTATCGTGAACAAGGCTGCAGTGAACGTGGGAGTGGGGGGATATCTCTCTGAAATACTGATCTGATTTCCTTTGGATGTACACAGTATAACCAGCAGTAAGATTGCTGGATCATACAGTAGTTCTATTTTTAGTATTTTGAGGAACCTCCACGTGATTTTCCATAGTGGTGTACTAATTTACATCCCCCATGCATTGTTTTCTGATACTGATAGAGCAGTAATTTTGTTCATTTTGCAAACCTTAATTGTTTACCTACCACTGTGAACCTACTATGTGTGCCTACCGTGTGTACTTACTATGTATACCTACTATTGTGTACCTATTATTTCCAGGATAATGGGCGGTGCAACTGATACTCAGATAAAAGATGCAGCCCTGATGAAAAGCGGATATGATAACTATTTACTAAATAAAGGTGGCAGGGATGGACAACTGGCCACATATGGGAGGGTGAGGAGGGAGCGGAATTTGGGATGATGTACATATTTCAGACTTGAACTACTGAGCTGGTGAGGGTGATAATTGTTTCAAAATAGAATATATTGACATGTTATTTCTATTTATTTTTATTTGCTAAATTTTATTCAAATTAATAAGAGGGTACAATTTTTAGGTTACGTTGGTGTCACTTCCAGGGTAAAGTTCCAGTTATAGAAGAGCCCTTCACCCAGGGGGCGTGTTATACATCCTCCCCATGGCATCTTACCTCTAAATAGTGACAGGTTGTAGTCAAATATAACTCTTCAATCTTGACTCAGCATATTAATGAAAGGTACTTTGTGATCACGAGTAGCTCGTGTGAACACTGGATTCATTTCTACCCTGTTACCTTGATAGATGAGAAATAAATTTCAAGAGCAAGAACTGAATGAAAGAAACATTAATAGTTGGATTGTCATTGATTGTAAGAGGCGAATTATAAGGAAGTTCACTCCATGGCTTGCCTAGTGGGATAATCCTTCCCATGTCTGTTTTCTGACTAGTAATATAAGTTTCTTTGAGTAGCTTTGGGTATTCTAACTCAAATTAAGCTTATGTATTCACACTTTTATATAAGCATATTAATGCTCACCTTGGACCTGGATCAGTAAGGTTATTAATGAATTGGTTATAATTTTCTGTTTTAAAAAATGTCAGGTTACTATGAGGGGTACACAATTTAGTTTACATTATTTATGTTTGTAAGGTAAAGACCAAAGTTTAAGCTGTAGTTGAGTCCTTCACCAAGCAACTATGTCTTATGCCTACATGGTACCCGGTCTGTGGGAACTTAACCCTTCCCTCCCACCCCCCTGGCTTCTTGAATTTAACTGTGCTGTTCTCTCATGTGGGCCTGTAGTTGTTGATCTACTAAGTTATAATTTTCTTTAAAGAATTCAAGTGAGGTGCTGTCCCTAACAATGGAATTGTTATCTTTGGAGGATAGTTCTCTACAAACCTTCTGCACGTCTTCTGGGTGAGGACTGCCTTTAATTCTGTGCTATGTTTTCAGTGGTATTTGTCTTGAGAACAGCCTTGGAAGACAGAGCAAAGGTCAGGCGTGCTTCCTGCCTATTATCAAAGATTCTTGTTCCCTAAATTCAGAGGCTACCACTGCAACACGAACACTGTGCCTGCTGTTACTACGTGGCCTTCTTTATAACACTTTGCAAGAATGGAAGGTGGGGACTGGCACTGAAATTGATGCTCTGGCTCCTGCTGAGGCCGTGTGTAATAAACCGTCCTTCGTCTGTGACCCAGAAGCCTGTGTCTTCTTCCAGCATCCGCGAGACTTTCGGCGGCTAACTTGTTGAGAGGTATTGCTTTTCAGTATCTTAACTTCCAATCCACAGACTCTATATTCTACCACAAAATGTGAAACATTTCAACTTTTCCACCATTGATAAAGTGGAACTCTTCAGCTCTGGATGGAATAATAAACAACAGAGAAACACAACATCTGCTTTTTCTCTGGTGATTTTTCTTGTGCTTGCAAATGACTATGATGCCTGGAACACCTCACATTTATTATAGGTCACAATTTAAAAAAATTTCTCATTGAGAAATACTGAAGTATAAGAGTACGTTTAAAACAATAGTTTTTTGTGAAATGTGAATCTTTACCATCATTCACAGTTCACTTATTTTTAGTGCACTTAGGTTTTATTGAAACATAATAGAGAAATGTTTTACATGTTTTAATTAATTGGAATTATTAAGGTTTAATTTAGGTGTCATAATCTGCATCCATTTAAGGTGTACAAATGATGAGCATTGACAGTTGACTATCCCTGCACCGTCATAAAACATTCATTTCTATCCCTGCAAAGTATTCCATGTGCACCTTCAATTGTAAATGAATTTTGGCAATGTGTGAACCTTTCACATTGGGGCATTTGAGAATGACTTTTTCTTAGCAGGTTTTGCTAATTTTCCATTTTACTTCTTTTAAATCACTGAAAGCATTAGTATTTAATTTTTTTTTTCTCTTGGCTACTTGCTCTGACTTCTGTTTTTCTTTAAGAGTCCTCTGTCTAGTCATGTCTTTTCTTATCCATTGGAGCGGGAAGACTGAATAATATTTTCATGATCTCATGCAAATGGCATAAATAGTATGAATTTGAAAAATACCAAGATTAAGTTATCTTGAAGGGGAAAAAAAAAGGTCCCAGGAAAAAGAAGGTGGTTGTTAGCATACTAGAAAATTGATCAGCTAAACAATAAAAAAGTAATAATTTTTAATGTAAGTAATTGATGAATTATGTATATATTATGTACTTCTTTATTTATATTAATAATGGTTTTCAATTTTAGGGTTTTTCCTTCTCTCAATACTTGATACATTTTCTAGGGAGGCTTTCTCAATGTTTTCACCTGGCTTTTTTAATAATCAAGGCTCTTAAAACCTAAGGATGTATTATGAATAGTTTATTTCTCTCTGCAGTATAAGATGGGTCACATGGGTCACGTTTGTCTTGGGGCCCATCAAAGACTGGAATGTGAGCAGAAATCACAAAGCAAGTTTCCCAGGGCCCTACTTTTTGCGACGTACAAGACACTTACCTGTTGTAATTCCAAAGATAAAATATTGCTAAAAAAGATCTTTGGTTAGAGTTCTCTCATTTGTCATATAACTTCTAATTTATAAAGAAGAATTTTCTCTCCTCCCTCATTAGTTTGGAAAGCCAATTTTACTTTTCAACATTTGGATGGAAATCAGAGTCTTCTGTCTGCTGTGCCTAAAAAGAGGAAAACGCCCAAAATGATTTGCAAAACTATAAATTGGAATGCTTGCAGTCACTTATTTAAGATTTTTATATCACTCCTCCCCCAACCACCCACTGGCTCACCAATGAGGATTTTTTCCTAGTTTCAGGGAAAAAAATACACAGCAACTATAAAAATGTAAAATGAAGCAAGTTCATCTAATTAGTCTGCAATCTATCTCTTTTCTTTTGCATCTGGAAATGCTCAAGTGGACACATGTGGAAACCCGCAGCATACACATTTTATCCCTGTGTGCCTGCTTGCAGTTTCAGGCCATTCGGCAGCCATGCATGTCTTTTGTTAGGCATAGGATGGTCAAAATGAGAATAATCAAAAAAAATTTTTACGAACTTTATTTTAAATATAATAATATTTATATTAAATAATATAATATAATATTGTAATGATATAATATAATATTTATATTAAAGCAGGATTAAGGTCATAGCAAAATTGAGAGGATGATGGGAATTTCCCACATACCCTTTCCACCCCCTTTTTTTAACCTTCCTTATTATCAATATTCTCCACCTGACTGGTACACTGTTACAGCTGATAAGCTGTCATTGTTACGTAATAATCACCCAAAGCTCCAAGTTTTACTTTAGTGGTTTTCTTTTGGTATATTTGTCCCTCCTATAGGTTTGGACAAATATATAATGATATATATATAGAGAGAGAGAGAAAAATAAAAATTTGAAATCAACATCCCGCCTTCCATTTTTACTATTAAATACAAAGCAATTGTTGTATCTTTTCCAAAAATAATCTGCCACAAGGAGCAATAAGTATTGATAGTCAGAATTTAAGGGAGAAGGAGACTCCAGAGACCTGCTCCACCTGTACACACAAACATATTTTATAATTTTATTGTATTTAAGAACATTATTCTGCTGGTGTCTGGATTTCTAAATATCATACTGTAAGTAAAATGTAATTAGGAAGCAGTTGGCTTGGGGTGGGATTTGGGTTCTGTTTGCTAGAATGGAACCAACTATGGGGCATCGAATACTCAGAGAGAATTTTTTTATTTTTTGAATTTTCCACCTGTCCATGAAAATTTTCTTTTCTCCTTTCTTTCTTTTCCTTCCTTCCTTCCTTCCTTCCTTCCTTCCTTCCTTCCTTCCGAGGCAGAGTGCCTTGGCATCACAGTTCACAGTAATCTCCAGTTCTTGGGCTTAGGTGATTCTCTTGCCTCAGCCTCCTGAGTATCTGGGACTACAGGCACCCGCCACAACACCTGGCTGTTTTTTTTTGCAGTTTGGCCGGGCCTGGGTTTGAACCCGCCACCCTTGGTATATGGGGCCGGCGCCCTACTCACTGAGCCACAGGCACTGCCCTGACATTAAAATTTTCTAATTTGTACCTTGGTACAGCACATACCCTCAAAACACTGGGAGGAGGTGAACATCACATCTTCGGAAAGACTGATGTTTAAGATTATCCCATTTTCTATCTTTTGCAGCAGAAGCATTGTTGTTTTTTTTTTTAACATCTGAGATTCCCTATTGAATTGAAATATTATCAGTATTATCCATGTATAAGTATGAAGTGTTTTGACCCAAGGAAGAAAACCTTTTTTTGTTTCTCTAATTTTGTTTTTGGTCATTTATTTCTATCTGTTTGCTTTCACTCCTATACAGTTCAGAAGCGCTGGATCAAAAAGGAGACCAAGTTGTAACAGGGAAATGAAGGAGATTGGAAAGAAGCAGATAAGCGGCTCACTAAACTGACGTAGCCCAGAAAGCCATGCTTGGGTGAGACTGAGAGATTATAGTGAGGGCTAAAATGGGGTTGAAAGAGATGAAATTGGATTGTAGGTAAAAGAAAGGCCAGGCTGCATATGAACCTGTAGACAGAGTGTGTCTGCTCAGTTTTCCTTTCATGAACAGCTAGAATACTAATTAGTACTGGATATGACAAAAGTACCCAACAGGATGAAGAAATTAGTCTTGAGGTTTGGACTAGGTCAGGATTTCTGTCCCTCAGAAGTTAGTTGGTCATGCAGCAGTCAACGCGCTCGATAGGTCTAGGCAGTAAAGGCAGGTGACGGGGAAATGCGGCAACAGGGATCAGCAACCAAAGGAAAAGCCTAGAGCATCTGGGTCCAGGAAGCAAAGATGCTATTGTCAAGGACACCAGGAAAGAAGGACCAGGATGAAAACGTGTCAAATGGTCTGTGAAGCTAGTGTATGATGCCCCATGATCATATTAATGTATGCAGCTATGATTTAATAATAATAATACTAAAAAAAAAAAAAGAAAAAAGAAAAAAAAATTGTGGGAGTACCAGCTACAAGAATAGCTAGATCCAATTCAGCTAAGTGTCACGGGCTTTTCTGTTTTCTGTGGATGAGCGGAATAGGTATGCAATTTTGAGAAGGCCTGAGCATGCAGTTTCAGAAGGTAAATTCTGACCATGTTATTTGAACACGTGTTATTGAAATGGAATATTCCAGTTCAATAGTGGAGAGAAGTAAGTTTCTGATGCATAATCTAAAACTGGAATAGATTAGTAATAATAAAGAAAAACCATCGTATGTATATACTATATTTTATTAATCCATTCATGTACTGGTGGACAGCCTTAAAGAACAATGGCAATTTAGTATCTTTTTGAGACAACCTAGAGGGAATTGTACACCATTCTTCTAAGTGAAACATCACAGGACTAGAGAAACAAACACATGCACTCAGTACCAGGTTGCAACTAATTGATCAACACTTAAGTGCACATATGGAAGTAAATTTCAATGAAAATTAAGCTGATAAGGAGGGGGGAGGAGGCGGCAGGTAAGTTCACACCTATTGGGTATGGTGCCCACCATCTGGGTGTGGAGCATGCTTATAACCATTACTCAATTTGTACAAAAAACAGAGTGTGTAAACAAAACTTGTGTACCCCTAGTATTCTGAAATTAAAAAAACAAAAGCAAAAGAAAAAGCAGAGGAGCACACTGAAAGTAGATGAAAATATCCAGATTAAGAAAAAGTATAATATCTTCTAAGTATCATTCCTTTACATTAAAGCCTACAAATATTTTCTTTTTCTTTTCTATTTTTTTTTTTTTTTTTTTTTTTTGCAGTTTTTGGCTGGGGCTGGGTTTGAACCCACCACCTCTGGGCATATGGAGCCAGTGCCCTACTCCCAATGTGGCATAGTACAGCCTTGAGCCACAGGCCCTGAAGAAGGAAGTTGGGCCCGGCCTAAGGCTTTTTTTTTTTTTTTTTTTTTGTAGAGACAGAGTCTCACTTTATTGCCCTTGGTAGCGTGCCGAGGCGTCACACAGCTTACAAATATTTTCTTATGAATTTACTCATTAGTTCATTTATTCATTCATTAAATACTTATTAAATGTCTACTATGTGTCAATGTACTTAACATCTTTCAAAATTAACTGTAATTATTGACTTTCATTACTTGTCTATTTCAGTTCTCAAAAATGGAAAGTCCATCTCTCTCTTAATATTTGCAATTAAAAATGAAGCGACTATTGAGGCAAGTCCAAGCTCTGGGAATTAAAGAAAATTACCAGAAAACACTGATGACAGTGGAAAGAAACAGAATAAGATGATAAGAACTCATGATCTTATGAGGTCACAAACCTAGTGATGGTTTGTGATTAAAATATTTATTTGAGAATGTATTAACTGAACCACTTAGCTATGATAATGGTGAGGTTGGATACTCACATTTCAGTTGTGATTGATTGTATAACAGTTTAGAAGTTGTTCAACATCCCCAAACTGGATAAAAAGAAATCAATTTAGTGGCTTCCTGTACATTTATTATTTAGCATTGAATACCAAATTAAAAAATGTAATGGCTTTTTTTTTTTTTGGTACTGGTTCAAGTGGTTTACCAAAGATAAAGTCTAAAAGGCTCTCCTTGCTCCTATTTGAGACTTGTAGTTTATTGAGGTAGTCATTGTATTGTCCTGAAATAATTACTATTTTTATTTAGTTTTGTTTTTAATACAATGTGAACATGTATGGGAATATGTGGAAAGACAGGCTAGGATATGTTGAGGTAACAGGGAATATGCTGGTAACTCAAGAATGATCCCTTATAAGCAAAGATTATTTTGAGTAGCAGATTATTTAATTTACAAATTTCTCCCAGAAGGTTTTATAGTTTTTTCTTGAACAGACTAAATATAAATTATTTTAATTGGATACTAATTCTATTGAAAAGAGATAAGGTAAGGATTTAGAAAGAGAAGTGTTATTGTTGTTGTTATTGTAAGAGACTTTGGGTAGTCCGTAGAAAAGGTGGCGGCAGTACAAAGACCCATAGGTAAGAAGCAAAAGCAGGGAAAAGTTTCAGAAAGAGAAATAAGAGGAGCATTGACAAATTTGCCTTGGAAGTGGAGTGCCACTGCATACTGACTCTTCTTCCCAATTAAAATTTTTAGGACAATTTGTATTTATGAATTTCAGTGTCTTTTAATTTGATCCTTTATACTTGAACTAAGTTAGTTCAGCACAGCATCTTTTTTTGATGGGTAACTCTCTATATAAATGCCACCTGTTCAGAGCTTGGAGCTTGGAAAAGAGAAAAGGAGAGGGGAGTAAAAATAAAAATGCTATAAGAAATTTATAAGAAATATTTATTATTTATTATTTAATATTTATTATTAATAAAAATTTTATTCTTTTTGTTGTTAACATCCTTAATTGTTCATGAATATATGAATGCTGTCCTGATTTCTAAGACCCAGTGAGTGCTTAGGTTAGGCTTTCAAAAATGAAATCTCTGCTGACACAATGGATTCATGTTAATATGTATGCAGACTTAGACTATGCAATTTCTACTATAGCTTGACTAAAAAAAAAAAGTTAGAAACAAGAATTTACATATTTAGAATGATTGTACCTTTCATTTCACGTTTCAGTGAGCATGTGCCCTGCCATGTGAACGAGACAGGTGATATGGAGCTATAATCTCTCAGTTTCAGTTCCTGATGTTATTCATGGTACATTGAGAGGCTGATAATATTGTCCAACCAACCAACCAACCGATGAACTGATCAATTGACCTTTATTTGGTCTTTATTGCCCAGTTACTTACTATTTCTTATACCCCTTTTTCCTGCTTTACATCTGGTGTCATTTCCTTTAGTATGAAAAACTTTTTTTGCATTTTTTTGTAGCAAGGTTTTGCTTGCTATAAATTCTCTCAGTTTTTGTCTGAAAATGGCATTAATTCACTTTCATTTTTCATGAAATTAACAGTTGACAGATATTTCATTTTAAGTATATCATTCTATTATTGTCTATCTTTCCTTTTTTCATGAGAACTCAGGCATCGTTCTTATTGTTATTCCTCTGAATAGAATACATAATTTTCTCCTCTGGTTGCTCTTAACGTATTTTTAATTATTAGTTTTCGACAGTGTGGCCATAGGTATCTAGATGTGTTTATCTTTGTGTTTGTCCTGCTTGATATTTGCATCTTTTTTTCAATCTGTTGATGTGTTTTTATCAGCTTTGGAAGTGTATTAGGTCTTCTCTCCTCTGTCCCTTTCTTGTCTCTTTCTGAGACAACTGTTGCACATAAATTAGATCATAAAATATTACCCCAAAGGTCTTACATACTCTGTTCCTGTGTGTATTTAATCTTTGTTTTATAATTTTGTCTTTGAGTTAATTGATTTTTTTCTCCTTTAGTTCTAGTCTGAAGTTAGGCTAATTTAATGTGCATTTTACTTTTAATAATGTACTTTCAGTTTTACAGTTTTCATTTGGTTAGGTTTCTACCTCTGTACTGAGATTCCACATCTGTTCATCTATTTTGTTCACTTTTTCTTCAACCCTTTATCAGAATTGTATTAACTGTTTTAAAGTCTTGGCTAATTTCAATATCCAAGTCATCTGAGAGTCTGCTCCTACACATTTTATTTCCCCTGTTAGGGTGGTATTTTCATGTATTTTTGTATTTGTAATAATATTATTCATTATATTTGGATGCCGAATATTTAGAATAGTAAAACTTCTGGATTATGTTGTCTTTTCCTAAAGATTGTTAAATTCTGCTTTGAAAGGCTGTTAAGTCACAAGCATACGCCTTTGATCTTTTGGCAGCTTGGCTCACCGACTGTGTTTCTTCCGTTTGTGCCTGTTTGGGATTGTACAGCAATGCCTTCACATAGTTGTTTTAATATTTGTCTATAGTGTATAGTTGTTACTGTAGGAGATTTAGTCTGATACAAGCTATTCTATTACAAATGGAAACAGAACTTCTGCATAAACAAATATCTGTCATTAATTGACTACAAGTCCTTTCCCATCTACCGTGTAAGAGATTTACATATGTGAATACTGCCCCCCATAACAACACTACAAGCTAAGTGTCATCATCATCATCATTTTACTGAATAAGAAACTTGCTCAGATTTATAAAACAATGTGAGGCAGAATGATTAGAAACTTGTTCAAATTTATAAAATAATGGACAAAAGCAAGATTTGATGTTGTGTATGTCACAAATAAAGGTTGCAACTTGGTCAACGATTCTAAGACTTAGCTGCAGAGTGGAATTTCCAGGGTACATTAAAAGACTGATCGTTTAGTATCACCCCTACATTTTTTTTTTTTTAATACCTGGGCTTAACTGTGACTTGGCTATCGAGGCTTTCAAAATTCCTCAGGTGTTTCAAAAGTGCAGCTAAGATTGAGAATCACTGTTCTATGCCATGCTTCCCCTGATACCAACTAAATTCTATGATCAGGTCAATTAGTCCCAACTTTCTTTTTCTTTCTAAATCATTACAGAATGAAGATGTTTCATGCATTGATTATTCCTGATATCCTAATGATTAACAATGATATAAAGACTTCTTGAATATCTCAAATTTGTTCTTAAAAAGCCAATCCATTACTAAGGGTTCTGGATACTGTTAATCTACATAAGCAATTCCGTTTATGAATATTTCTATTTAGACTGTAATAAGAATTATGTACTTGTTCACTTGTTTTGTGAATAAGAATAGATAAATTTCCAAGACTTATTGGAATACTTTTGGTCTTTGTTAATCAATATGAAGAAAAAAGGCAGCCATTAATTGAAACAAAAGCTAACACTTGTTGATGTCTAATAGTAGTTGTAGATAGTAGCTACTTCTAGTAATGGCATAAGGAGCAGCATTTTGTGGAAGATGTAAGTTTTGGAACCTTTGTTTCAGTTTCAGGTATTAGACTAGTTTGTGTGACCTGAAAGCCTCTCAACTTCTGCGGGCCTCAGTTTTCTACCCTATAAGACAACAAGTTGTAATTGTGGCCTTTTTAGCTCCAAAGTTTTATAAATATCAGATTATTTTCATTCTTGAAACACTTTTCCTCTGCTTTCAGTGAACAGAACAATTAATCCAAGAAGGCATACAGGGAAACATCAAAAGTAAAAGTGTACCATTTGAGCATGTTTTTAACTATACCTGTTCCAGTGAATAAACCCTGTTATAAGCTGACGATTTGGAAGTAAAATGGATGCTGCTAAAAGCTCAGCTCATTAGAGAAAATTCCGGACAGAGGAAGCTTGATGTAGACAGAGGACATGAAAAGCAATGGTAAAATTTAATAAATATCCAATGAGTCACACGGGAACCCTCTCTGTCAGGAGGTAGCCCAACATCTTTGTTGAGAAATCCCATGATGCAGCATTGTGTTTTCACCTGGCAGGAGATGCTGGTGCTGGTGGTTTTCCACAGTCAAGCCCTTCTTTCCAGAATGGTAACACCGTGATTTGCTTTTGTCAGGGTTGCTATTCTTGTTGGGGGAGCTACGGCTGTGATAAAAGGTAATAAACCCACCAAAAAAAAAAGAGACTGATTTGTGTTGGCTGGCTACAGCATAGAATTTGGGACAATAGAACAATTGATAGGATAATAATGTGGTGTTTGGAAGCAGTTTTGCTTCGACCTGGGTATCATTCACAGGTTGAAAACAAAGCTATTTTTACTGGTAGTTAAACATTTGGCAATTGCTGTTCAGTAACAACGTACTAGATGTCCTACAGAAGCAGCATGGCTCAGTGGGCAGGACATTGATTGAATTAGAAAGCAAAAATATTTGTACTTAAGTGTGTCTGTTTTACTATTGATTAATCTTAGGAATTTGGTCTTGTCTGTTAACATCTTGATATGTATGTGTGCGTGTGTGTTTGCGTGTCTATATTGGTTTGTTGAGATGTGGAGTCAAATAGGGTACCTTTGTATGATGAGTTGAAATTATTTAAAGAAATAAACACAAATGATAATAAAGATTAAAAAATTCAGAAAAAAACAAAGATGATGTAGGATATGAAAAAGCAGAATGACAGTATGTACTCACATAAAGATATTCTAGACAGGGGAACGACAGAATGTTCTTATGCAAAGAAGTTCTAGATGGAATATTTGAGATACTTGAGGCTCTTAAGAATATAAATGTAATAAAAAGCTAGATTGTTGACTCATAGATTTGCTAAGTATATTATACATTGCTTCACTTTATACAATCTTCAGGTGGTTTTAGTTACTCAAGTACTGTGTTCTCTTGTCTGTAAACATAGGTTGCTAGTGTTCAGGTCAAATTCAAGGCCAAATTCCATCCTTTGAACAAGTCTTACAACATACCAGAACTCTACATTTTCCACTCTATTTTCTAAAAAACGCTTCTTTGGCCTAAGTGCATGTACTCTGGTGAGAATTTTTAGTGTGTATGTGTGTGTGTCTGCATGCGTGCATGTGTATGTGAGATAATTTGATCATTTTTACCCAAGAAGCATTTTTATGTACCTTCATTTTAACAAGGACAACAAGTAAACATTGTAAATGTAACCCAGGTGATAGTGAGTGTGACATGACTTAGACAGTAGTAATTCTAGGATTCTTTAGACCCGAGCATTTACAGGTGTTATATGGGAGTCATCCTGTTTTACATCTTTCTTACAAAATAGAGGAGTCTATTTTCAGCTTGGACTAAATCAGTAGGTTTTTTTTTCCTTGCCTACCAGCCACAGAATTTCAAGGGTTTAAACTTTTCTTAAAAGAGTGGCTTACAGAACATGGGTGGGAGAACATGGGGGATGGGAGGGGATGCATCCCAAAGGCAAGTAGCCAGAACAAAGGCCTCTGCCAAGAAAAAGGGAGATTCTGGAGCATGTGACAAGGACTCCCACCGCCAATCCCCTCCCAGGAAAACAGAGCATACTGGATAAAGCCAATTTTTTTTCGTTGAGAAAGATTAAACACTTTCAGTGAACCTTGGGAAAGCACAATATCAATAATCCAATTTTCTACCATCACCACCACCACCAACAGAAAATCCATGACATAGTGAAAAAATAGTCTAAGTCTTGGTGCCAGATTTCAGGAATTACACGAGATACCTAAAAGGAAGGACAAGGAAGCATGGAAAGAAGCTCTATCCAGAATGCAAACTCCAATACTTTTATGGAATTGACTGTGTGTTGGGAATTCTGAGCAGTATGTCTCACTCTGATGCATTTGTGTATTGACAGTATTTCACCTACTGGGAGTACAGATGTTCTCCCTAATCCGGAGGCAGAAGATAAAAGTTGAGACTGGGCAAAAATACTGAGTCCTAACTCCTATGCCTACTACCTGTTACTCCAGGCAAATTTCTTAAACTGCAGGGACTTTAATCAATTATAAAATGCAAACAATAAAGTACCGCCCTTATGTGTTTTTATGAATACTGAATGAGATAATTCATGCAAGGAATGAGGAGAGTGCTCAGATAGTGTTAGCTGTGATGTGGTTTCCTCTGAGAGAAACAAAAATGTAACGGGGCCTTGGTGAATCATGTGATTTTTCATCATGAAAATGCACTGATAGGTTAGCAGACGAAAGAATATAGGCAACTTGGAATACTTGGCTTGGCATGAGGAAATCAACAACTTTGCAAGTTTCAAGAACTGTTGAGATTATTCCAACTTTTGAATCTTAGGCACCTTTGGAATTTACTGTTTTTCTTTTTTGGTTAGAGGCGTCTATATTTGTTTTTGTTCCTGGAGGGTAAGATCTCTGAAGTGAGGTCCGTATCCTAATTCCACCCTTCTCTGTGCTTAATGAGACGTGCACGGTGCCAAGATGGAAACACGTGTTTGGTCCTAATGACATTCTGTAAAGGGCTCTTCCTTGAGCTGCTCATTTTGGAATGGCATAATACATACAGAAGTCTACATTGGTTTCTTTAGTGGTCTCTATACATTTACAAATTATTTTATTTTATACACATATTTTAAAAAACCTCTTGGCGTTGAAAATGAATAAAAGTTTGGGTGAGTATGGCTGAATCACACGGTGTAATATAAAGTACATTCATTTTATTACAAAGTTAATGCAAAATTAAGTTGAGACAAACCTTAAAATATTATCGCATATGATAATAAACTCAGTTGCCTTCTCCTTAAAGAATTAGTGAAAACCCTCAGTTGGACGTGACAAAGGAAAATTTGTTTTGATTTGCTGTATTTTAGAACCTTCTGCCCCAATTCTATAAGTTCTTTTGAGCCTCTGGGACTCATTTCTTTCACTGTTTCTCTGTTTTCGAGCCATGTTCAAATCTATTGGTTTAGATGTTTCCTTCAATGCTTCTATCAGGTCCCCACTTAAAATATATAATAATATCTTAAGTAAATATTATGTCTTATGTATAAAATTATATATGCTATATTTATATGATATTAAATGTTATTTATCATATAACATATTATGTATATCATATATACCAACAGTTTTATACATTCTGCTCTGAAAGATTTTGTATCTTCCTTTAGCTGCCCGTGTATTCTGCCCTCAGATCTCTGCCACCCTGAGGAGTAAGGGAAGCTTGTTGCACCTTCTGTTTTTCTGTAAGAATCATCTCTGAATGTTTTCACTGACAATACACTCTTCTTAAAAAGAACTGGATGATATGTCTAAACAGTGTCAATTTTCACTGGCATTGGATCAATGCCATTGCAGAGGCCTCCATTCTCAAAGGGCCCTGTGCCTGGGTTAACTCTCTGCTGCTTGATATTCTTAATAAAGATCAAGAAGCCCCTCATTTTTCTTAGTCACCAGCCCTTGCAAATTACAGCGTGCTGCATCTGTGTGCCCTAAGCATTCTTCTGGGTTGCAGAAGGTCGTAAGGCCCTATGCAGCCGTCTCCATGGCAGCAGCACACTGATTTGCTCACTGTGTGGACCAGTGAGTGTTTTTACTGAGCTCTGTGTTTTATCTGAAGATAAACACTCCCCTCCCCACATTGAGACTCATGCTGCAAACAGTGATGACTTTTCCACAGGATCATTTGATGAATAATGAAAACTCTAAGGCTGATTCTTCACTTCATGCCAATAATTATTGAAGGAATCCTCTCAAAGTCTGTCTTTCTGTAATTAGACACATGAATTTTCTTCAATTCTAAGGTATCAGCCCAGAGTATGTTGTGAAGTGGATTAGCAAAAAATATTTCGGAGGAATGAAATGGAGGCACTGTATTAGTTTCTTAGGGATGCCGCAACAAATTAACACACACTACTCAGCTCAGAACAACAGAGATTTATTTTTTCATGATTCTGGGGACCAGAAATCAAGGTATCAGCAGAGCTGTACCCCCTGAGGCTCTGGGGACAAATATAATCCTTGCCTCTTCCAGTTTTTGGTGTGTCCAGATGTTCCGTGGCTTGTAGCTCTCTGCTCCATCACCTGTTCTTTTCATGGGTATCTCTCCTCTGTGCACTGTCCCCATGCTCCACTCTCTCCTGTGAGTGCAGATGTGATTGCATGTAGAGCCAGCTAGAGGATGTGGGATCCACTTCTTGAAAGATCTTTGACTTACATGTTCTGCCATATAAGTTAATATTCATTCCTTTGCCTTATAAACAAACAGGTCAAGATTCTAGGGATTAGAACATGGGCCTACCTTTTGGGGGGCCACCTTTCAGCCCATTACAGGCATTATATTGATACGAGCCTGTAAGATGTTAAAGCAGGCAATGTGTGGGAAGGACCACAATGCACGTGCAATGCACTTTTACTTTTAAAATAGGTGTTCTTCAAATTGCAAAACCCAAAGTCATCAGTTTTTGTGGTTGAAGGTGTTTGAGGCATGCTCCTTTGCTTTTTTTTTTTTTTTTTTTTTTTGTAGCTAATCTTAAAGATGTTTGCCTTAAATGTCCTGATTTATTGTAGCTTGTTCATTAGCTCAAAGGCTCTGGCAGAGAGTTGCCTAAGAATTCGTCTTCAACTCTTTAGACCCCTTGAAAAAGGCTCAGTGCATAGTCAGCATTGGTTAAATTTCATGTTTAATACATGGGTCTGTCTACATGCTTCCATTTCCATCAATACTTGGAGACTCGTTCCTCTGGTCCCACTGAAAGGTGATGAAGTTGGGTTAAATTTTGGGGTTGACGTCCTTTGAGTTGAAAATTTCATTATTCTTTTATAAATTAGAATGGAAGCTCCTTATGGGTAGAAATTGAAAAGAAACATTTCATTATAGAAACTTTAAACACACAATGGGTAATACAGCCTCATGCACTCATCACTGAGACTTAACAAGTTAATTCCTAATCAGTGTCACCTAACTCCCCTCATCATATCAAGAAACATAACAAGCAGTTCAGCAGTAGCCTAACTTCCGATTCAAAAACAAAGTCTATTTGGAGACTTCTGCTTCTGTCAGATTCTTCATACCTAAAGTCTGTAATGTGACCTTTAGATGCATAAATATCACAAAGATTTGGGGAAAAAACTAAACAAAGCAACTTCAATGTTGGCACCAGACCGAGGGTGGTGTGAAGCATAATCTTTTATGTCTCTTTCCAATGTGTTTGAGTTTTGAAATTTCGTGAACCATAAGCCAAGGATGAAGATGAGAGGTGTATCTATTAGCATAGAGAGAGTAATGAGAGGCAAAAACACACCCAGGTTGTCAGGAGAACAAGTGAAATGAGACAGAAGGAGGCTAAGGGTAATCAGAAAAAGGATGGTCCCTCATTAGGAGCCCAAGAAGTATGTAGGAGGTCTAAGGTCTAAGCCCAAGAAGTAGAGAACAGAACAGAACCTGTTCATATCTGGAGGTATAAAGAGTTGGGATGGTCATTCTGGCCACAGGACTCCTATGTTCTATCACAAAAGGAACTCATCCGTATTTCCCAGCTTGTGAGTTTTCTCTCTTTTGTATTTTTCAGCCCAAAAAGGAAGCATGGAAATAGCTTGGTAAGCACAGTGTTTTTTTAATTTAACCCCAGATTCATTTTAAGTCCTATTTTTCATTTTTTAAATTTTAATTGTTCATGGGACAGAAAAAGAAGAAATGTTTAATAAATTACAGATTTTTAAGCAAGAATTATAGTAACGCAATGAAGAATGATGCTATTTTTTGGTTAAAGCAAAGTTGAGACCTTCTATCTTTTAGAAACAATTTAAAAATTATCCTGGCATCGAGGCTTAGAAAGCAGCTATGTTGTATAACACAAAGTGCTTGGAATTCTTCTTGGGAGCACTATAAAATAGGAGCTGCTTCTCCCCACAGGGATGTCCAACCTGTGGCCCGTGGTCTGCATACAGATTATTTGAGGTCTGTTTTGCTTATCTGTGGTGTCAACATTAAGAAAATTATGCAAGGATTTTTATTTTACTCATAAGCTTTTGTTAGTGTTTGTATATTTAAGGCACGGCCCAAGACAACTCTTCTTCCAATGTGTTACAGAGAAAAAAAAAAAGGTTGGCCACCTTGTAGGCAGGTGAGACTGATGCTTCAAGTTACTGACATCTTTTAGGTTTATATTTTTCAAGAGTTAACCTAGGAGCCTCCTTCCATTTTTTCAAATAGTGTATCTATTTGTCCTTTCTGCTTTGTCTTGTGCACTTTGTAGGGTAAATCCTCCTCACTCTCAATTTATTTTAGAAATCATTAATTTATGCCTATCTCTAGCCTGAAGGTAAAAAAAAAAACAAAACCTTTCATAGATTTTAGAGAAAAATGAGGAATATAAGAAACTTAGACCAATTCAGTTTCTCCTGAGAGTATAGGGAGAGAGAACTATCAAAAGTTTATGTATTTGTGTTTGTTTTATTTCAGGGGTTCATTTTCAATTTGTGGATGGTTCCTATCCTTTGACTTGAAGGGTCTTTCTGTTTATAACCTGCTGGTCATGTTTCTAGTGACAGCGAATGCTGAGATAGGGATGCCCTGCGTGGCTTGCAAGGGCTCTGATGTAAATATGTCTTGTTGGAGAAGGGGAAGTGAAGGTTTTGAATTATGTATCAATTTCACAGGTATTCTTATAAAAAAATCTATTCTCCCTCACATTTGTTAAGTAAAATTGATTACTTAGTATCAAAGCACAAAAAATTCTCAGGACAGTGAATATTTTAATTGATTAGTAGAGATTAGATTTTAAGCTCTAGTGTCAAGCACCAGGCTTATAGAAGCGGCCACCAGTTCTTGAGGGAGGTGCTGGGAGAGAGACAATATCCTAGCTGGTATGGAGGTGTTTTGCAGCCCAAGATAAGCCCTCAAGCAACTGCGTGCATTAATGAGATAAGATCAGTCGCTCTTTACCAAGCAGGTGTTATAGTCTGGACATTTGTGGTGCAATAGGTGGGGGACCAGCCCGTGGGGAAAGAGCATGTAGCGATTATTAAGCACGTAGCTCCTGTACATGGGCCCCCACACGTGTTGTATAATGCTTCAATAAAAGGCCACGGTCCAGGTTACTTGGAGCTCTCCCTGCACCTAGGGGAAGCCCATCTCTTGGAGGCTTGTACCTTCAATCCGCATCCTGGCTGTTTTTATTCCCGCAGTGACAGAATGCCACAGAGGGCACTCTAGTTTTTGAAGACTGTTACAATATTATTCTCACTGTTACTCCTTTTACACAAATTTCAGCAATTTGAGTCATTACATTATCCTTAATTCTGTAGCCAATAAAATGCTCAGAAATTTTATTTATTTATTTTTTAGAGACAGAGTCTCACTTTGTCGCCCTCGGTAGAATGCTGTGGCATCACAGCTCACAGCAACCTTCAGTTCTTGGGCTTAGGTGATTCTCTTGTTTCAGCCTCCCGAGTAGCTGAGAATACAGGTGCCCCCCATAACACCTGCCTATTTTTTATTTTTGTTGTTGTTGCAGTTTGGCCTGGCCAGGCTCAAACCCGCCACCTTTGGTATATGGGGCCGGCACCCTACTCACTGAGCCACAGACACTGCCCCAAAATGCTCAGCAATTTTAATAGTAAATGAACTTCTGTTAAATAGAATTGTCACTTGAGTCCTAAATCTTGCTATTGTATATGGTATTCATTAAAATACCAGAAAGCAAGTCAAAGAAGTCCCTATCAAACATTGGCCAATTTTCACTTTGAAAAACTAAAATCGAGGCCCATTACTATTTTATGTAATGTTGATTAGAGGCCAATGCAATAAAATAAAAAGAAAACCTGTGAAAATAAAGCTTCAACTGTTTGATTCAAGTACAGTCCTATACATACTATTTTTATATGTAGAGAGGTGCTTCCAAAGTTCTTAGATTCTTTTAGGATCTTTGATTTTTGCATAAAGTAAAATCAGTTTAGGAAGAAATGCTGAGAAGGCAAGTTGCTTAGAATATGAATCATTCTAAATTTAATATTTATACTAACTGATTAAATTGAGAAGTTGAATCATTCTCCATTTAATAATTAATGGTATAAAGTGTGGAGGGAATTAGTCTTCCCTTTAAGAGTTTAAGAATCTTTGTAACTCTCACATACATAGATCTAGACACATACATTACAAGTCTTGCAAGGGATATTTTGTATATTGCAGATTTTGTTATTTAAAAATAAGGTTATGGTATTCTTTTAAATATCTTCAATGTAATGCCAAAAACATAAGTAATTTCATATCTACTATCATGTATTTTGAAAAATACAAAATCTCTTTAAAATCAGATATTTTCCTGTCTACTTTATCTTCTGAACTACTTTTTATGCCTTTTTCCAACATAATTTTTTCCACATGTGATATATATTTTTATGCTCTAAATAATTTTGTTGATCTCTCTCTTATGCTTCTCTCCAACAGATGGGAACACACATGCATTTAAGGTAAAAAGTGAAATAAATATTTCCAAGTTCCTCTCCGCAGCCCAGTTCCTCCTCAGGGTACCTGAGAAACAACACAGTTGTGGTTTTAGGCAGATACTTAAGTTTTCTAATGTGCAGCTTTATAAAATGTTTCATTTTTAGTGTAAGATTTCTCCTTATCATTATAAAATAGAAACTTTCAGAATTTATGAGGCTGACAGAGTTGTGAAATGCCTGGACATTTCCTCTCTCTGAGTTTGGGTGAAACTCATGAATTTGGTGGGGTTTCCGGTCCCTGCGTAGGTTAGACATTATGTAACCCAGTTCATCCAGTGAAGTAAGATGGGTGGGTCTGATCCAATCATCTGAGTCTGGTGTTAGAGATTGAACTTCAGGGGCATTGCTCAGCCCAAAAGGGATTGTCTGGGAGGGAGATTCTGCACTGCTGGCAACGTAAACCAGGGGAACTCTACTTCTCAAACCTGGGAGAAGCTGAGAGCATCCCCAGACCAAGGTTCAGAAAAGACAGGTGGGCCTCAGTCCTATAACACTTAGGCATCCAATCTGGCCACCAACCTGAGTCACCTTGCAACCAAATCCCTCCCTCATTCAGGCAGCCTCCGCAGAGCTGGGTCCTCCCTAAATATCCCTGGTGCAATCCAGAGAGGAGGAGGCAGCCACTCTAAGCAGTGGAACCTCTAACCTGTGGGCATGCAAGCTGGTGAGTCTGGGGTTGGGTCTGATGATGCTCAGTGTGTGAGAATGTCTTCTACATGGATTTAACATGACTGTACTCTGTATCCACAAGTTTCTTCATGTTGTGGAAGATAGAAAAAATAGTGCATATATTTGTCTGTAGGAAGGGAAGAGAGGATGCTGGGTCTAGTCATTGATCAACTACAGCTCTACAAATTCAGCCACCAGCCCCACAGCTAAACTCTTTGCAATAGTTCTCATTGTAGATCTATTTTCAAACTACCCCAGCCTGAGCTCCTGCCTCGGCAGCACTGCCATGGACTAGACCTGCACCTCACCTCCAGGAATAGAGAGGTGGACAGATGTGGCTGGTGAGACACCCACCACGGCCAGGGGGCCCACCACCAGGGTAATCCCTGAGGACCCAGATGGAAAGTTAGATGAACCTGCACATCAGGAAGGACAACTCAGGAGTCAAGATGTCTCAGGCTTTATAGCAGGTGACAGGAAAGAGTCATGCTCATTTTCTCCTATAGACCAAAGGTTGAAAATGCATTCTAAACAAAAGAAATGAGTCCACCAATCACAGATGCAGAGGAGGATTGGAAGATGACATTCCTGCTGTCATCCTTGTTTGAGGAATGGCTGGCCCTGTGAACTGTGTTGCTGGTTAGCTTTCCCATAGTCGCCCATTAGCAGTATGATGCCATCCATCCTAGCAGATTGGTGACACAGAGAGTGGTCACTGCCATGGCTGGAATGGCCAAGATCAGGGATGAGGTAGAAGAGGTCCTGGATGTGTTGGAGACATGGGAAGAAACTCCCCCACTGCAACTGGAGCATGTGGGGAAGGCTGTGCAGAGGTTCAAGTCCAAGGGCCAGATCTCCAACACCAGGTATAAGGAAACCACATTCTTTTGGGCCCAATTCTATGTAGCAAGGTCTGATAATGAAGGAAGAAGTGCTGGTTCCTTTATTCCTGTGATAGGATAGTCTGTGCCCGAAGTCCACCCTCTTCGGATTGACCCACCACTCTGATGTCTTTCTCAAACTCTGACACTGGTCCCTTAAGGCATATTGAGACATTTCTCTCTTTCTTACTAGTTAGGAGATGAAAGCTCCATGAGCCTTGAGCTTCCTGCAGACAGGGAGCTGTTTTCAGACAGAGAAACTCCTTTCAAGAGACCACAATGTTTTCACGTTGAAGCCTGCAGTTGCTGTGTCTTGGGTTTATGCTACCTCAGGGTTTATGTAGATAAGACATCCAGAAACTTTCCTTGTGATATTTGTCCTCAAGTCTGTGTAGCAAGCAGGAGCACTGGAATTGTTACCCTTATAAGAATTTTATATTTTCTTATAAGTAGTCCAAATTATTTTCCAACCTGCAAAAATAAGAATGAAATCAGAAAGCATTTTTTTTTTCTCTTAACTGACTGTTTTTGTATATCTACTGATTGGATTTTATGTTAGTGAGCGATCTTTTACAGTTTTAGGACAGAAACATAATATTTATGTTTCTAGTATTTAGAGCCTCATATATGACTAGAGCGAGAAAAACAGTTTCCAAAAAGCCTCCTTTCTGCAAACAGCCATTTGCAATCATCATCTGTGCAGTTTCAAAGATACAGAGAGAGGTTACTGGTAGTTCATGTTTGCTGTGTTATTACCAGTTTTTCTATATGGAACAAAATTTATTTCAAATCATCATTTTAGAGTAGTCTTCATTTTTTTTTTTTTGTTGTTCTGAAACATACTAGTTTCAACTGGGGATACATTCAGAAAACTAAACCTGAGCATAGCAACATAGGAAAAGAAATTGTTAAAACATGGGACAGGGTAGGGTCATCAGGAGTTGTGACGTTATTACATACTCTACTTTTGCTGAGCCTACGTCTTCTTTGCAGAGCACTTTTACAAATTATAAAGACTTGGGGTTGGTTATCGAATCACCATGAACAGTCTCAGCTCAGCTTGCAGATATCCATACTGCTATTTCAGCCTGTTCACCTTTGCTGTGTGTCCCTGAATCATAGAGTGCAGGCAAAAATAACCTACCCCCCCACTTCAGATCTAAGGTTGAACGGAGAGTAGCCCAGTTTTTCTTCCTGAAGCCAAATATACTTCCACACAAAATATTGTTTTATTTCTTTTTACACTCATATTTTGTCAATAAAATGGGATTTATCATGCATTCACTCTGTTACTGTTTGGGTGACCATTACGGAAGCTTCTAAACTATATCAAGAATGGGTGAATTCTATTTCACACCACCACATTCTGACGTTGGTAACTCTTGTTTTATTTTACCAACGTCCTATGTTGGTATAATAAGTTAGACCAGGAGAGAGGGCTTTCTCAGGAATTAAAGTGATTCAACAATTGAAAGAAATAACGTACAAGGGACTCAATATCTCCCAAACTTTACATTGCTTTCAGCTCATTTTTTTTTCTTTTCTTTTTTTTTTTTAAACCAGTGCAGTGGGGAGTCCTGAAAACTGTGTTCCAGAAGCTGTGGCAGGCCTGTGTCTCTCTGAACACTGGAGGTAAAGAGAAACTGTCCCTGGAAGCCTTCAGTGTGAAACATTATGATCCTTAAAAGGGGCAAAGGTCAGCATCGTCAAAGAGCGCTGACAGTGGTGACAGACACTCAGCTTAGGAGCTTTCCCAGCCATGCACAAAACTCAGGCTTTCAGTGGGATCTGAGTAAACCTGAACCACTGAGGGCAGAAGACAGCGACTATCGGGCGTTTCACAGGACACACTTGTCTGCCCACCTGCGTCCTGGGCTTGTGTCCAGGCCTGGTCCATGGCTGTGCTCACAAGTGTGTTCACAAGTGTGAACCTTTGAAGGCTTTAAGGTCACTCCTGCAGGACGGAGCCTTGCTTCCTCTCTCCCCCTTCCACACAAACATATGCACTGTTTCAATGAAATAACTGGTGGATATAGAGTATAGTTTTTAAAATACAGTTTAATATATTTTCATAGCAAACTGGAAACATTGGCATCATGGTTGCGTGTAGGATAACACAAATGCATGGGTGCAATCTGCCCTTTGATATAATGTACGTTTAGTTGTCATCAATAAGATATTTGATTTTTAAAAGTCCAATGCTAGTATTGTCCAGACAAAAGGAACTCGTTGATACCTATTACGAAGTTGAACTGCTAATTAGTTCCCTGAGACATTTGGACTAGGCACTAATGCTTTTATATACTGAGTTTATATTAAAAGTACACATTAAAAAAAAACAACAAAACAGGAAAAACTGTCAGATTCTAACTTTTCTCTCTAATTTCCCATGCCAAATCATAGGCTTTGGTACCTTTGGACCCAATGGAAAACAAAACAAAGCAGCTAACATGTAAAACTAAGGATAACAGGTAGAAGATTTAAAAAAAAAAAAAAAATGAGAACACGATTCTGTGGACCTGCACAGACTCCTAAGCGCGCTCTCCGCGAATGCGGAGCGCCAGCTGCATGTCTTTGGGCATAATGGTGACACGCTTGGCATGGATAGCACACAGGTTGGTGTCTTCAAAAAGACCCACCAGGTAGGCCTCGCTGGCCTCCTGCAGAGCTCCCACTGCCGCGCTCTGGAAGCGCAGGT
>CAUYPK010111391.1:0-22826 GCA_963574355.1 Loris lydekkerianus | reverse complement strand
CCTACTATGAAACTAATTTATGGCTTTCATCTGAAAGCTATAACCCAGTTATAACCTAAGAATATAAGGAGAGGGAGGGGAGGGAGGGTGAAGGAGGACTGAGGGAGGGTGATGGTGGGATTAGACCTACGGTGCATCTTATAAAGGTACATGTAAAACTTAGTAAATGTAGAATATAAATGTCTTAACACAATAACTAAGAAAATGCCAGGAAGGCTGTTAACCAGTGTGATGAAAATATGTCAAATGATCTATAAAACCAGTGTATGTTGCCCCATGATGGCATTAATATACACAGCTATGTTTTAATAATAAAAATAAATAAATAAATAAAAATAAAAACTGTTAGTGGTACTTGTGTTTCCTTGCTGAATAATGACTAGTCAGTTTATCCCGTAACTGATAAAGGTGACATTGAAGAATATGGCAACAACATTCTACCTACCACACTGAGACAAATTTAGCTAGCTAAACACTGCCAGTGCTAGAATACTGCAAGCAACTCATGCGGGGAAACGGTGGGGTTTTCAGGAATTACCTCTGAGAAATTTAACATGTGTAGAGCAAGTGTAACAGTACCTAGTTCCTCAGAAAAAGACATGAAGAAGATGAGCTGTGGGTCCTTGCTTCTTAAGTTGATCCTCTCTATCCTGTATAAAATTGGTACCATTTCCAGGATATCAGATGTTATTTTCTTTTACCTTGTTTCTAGACAGACATTTATTTGTCTAATAATTTCGTGCAAATTAGGTCCAGTGTGGACCTTTCATACTGAGAAATAGAAAATGAGGAGTCTCTGAGCCCACTAAGTCACCTTTGGTTGTGCACCGCATGACCAGTCAGTGATTATGAACAGCATGTATCAGTGGTCCCATGAGATTTAAATGAATGGAGCAACAAAAAAGGCAATGGCTATGCCTTGGGAATATCAAGAGAAGTCACTCAGGTGTTCCGTTTAGCCATCAGGACACTGCACTATGGTTTGGGTTAAAGCCTCAGGGTGATTAAAGGTGTGAACTTTTAGGCCTTAACCTTTTGGTGACCTCCAGAAGAGGGGTGAAGTGTGGAAGGACAGAACTGGGTGTTCAGTGTTTGGGGCTGTTTGCATCTCTTCCATATCACCAACTTTAAATTACAGACATTTGATTGTCAATGAGTGGTTAGAATTTTATGATTAAGGCAATAAACTCAGAATTATCATTTGGAAGGAAGTGATGAATATTTTGTGGGCCAATGTGATTCAAGAAAATATTATTTCACAAATTTTCTCCCTTTTAATACTTACAATAAAACAGCAAAGTGGGCATTATAATCTTAAATTTAAAATTTGTAAACTTGTCTCTTGAGATATTGGGAAACAATAAATAGAACCAAGAGATAGAACCAAGAATTTGACTAAGATTGATATTATAAGACTTCAAAATCTCTATCTCCAAAACTTTTATATTTCACAAAGATTAAGCGGGTATTAGAATTACATTTTTTCTATAATTTTGTCTAAAATGATTTAAGGACAAATAAAAATAACTTTTCCTTTTTTGTCCCCATATTTTAATACCAAATGTGCTTTTGAGAAAGCTGAGACTCACATTGCATGGAGTTGCATGGACTCCACCAGCGGGAGTCTGTGCTTAACTATGTAATTATATTCAAGTTCTAAAAATAAAAACCTGATGCCAGTGAATCACATAGAAAAATTTTTAGTCTTTAGCGTTAGTAAAGAGCCTAAACACATAAATGGCATCTCCAAAATTCTTAATATTTCTAGACAACTAAAATGCTAGTTTATGCAGTTTATTTCTGGCTATCAAAATTTCATATTGCCATTAAGGACAGGCAAGAAACTTCTCTGGAAATCATTTCACGTGTTAAGAATCATTGTAGGTTACGGGTCTACGGAGTGACCTTGTGCTTTTTCCTGCCATAAGATAAAAAATAATTTTTTTGGTAACTGTAGCTATCTCTAGCTAAACTATAAGCTGGTTGGCATGGAAATGTCTTCATTCCATAAGAAATTTTTCAATTCATTTTATTGAATTGTTTAAATAGAAGCAAGAATACTTGAGATTTTTAAAAGTATAAGCAAATCAACTTTATTTTTTTATAAAACAAAGAAGTATTGTTTCTATCAACTCACATTCTTGGCAAGGACCCAAGGTGACAAATTAATAAAGCAAAGGCCTACGGATTAAAAAAAGAAAGCAACAGCCCTGAGAAAAAGTTAAGAAAACAATAAAGTAAATCAGGCATGAGTCCAAGAGCATGAAGAAAACACAATTTATCCCATTGAAAAATGAGAATAGCAATAGTTCATCTGTTGCCCTACACTCAGTTTTATTTCTCAGAGCTGGAAACAAGAAATCACCCAATGTGGAATGTAAATGTCTTAGCACAATAACTAAGAAAATGCCACGAAGGCTATGTTAACCAGTGTGATGAAAATGTGTCTAACAGTCTGTGAAACTAGTGTATGATGCCCCATGATTATATCAATGTACACAGCTATGATTTAATAAAAAAGAAATAAAGAAATAAAGAAATAAGAAAGAAAGAAAGAAAGAAAGAAAGAAAGAAAGAAAGAAAGAAAGAAAGAAAGAAAGAAAGAAAGAGAAAAGAAATCACCCAAGTATCAAAAAGACAGATGGTAGCAGTTAAGGAATCAGCTCGAGATTCTCCTTCATTTTTAATCCCTCTGTGTCCACTCTAAGTAGAGCCCACATTCAAGCTTCATTCTGCCAAAGACACACACACGTCAACAACTGCCAATAGACATTTTAAGACATCAATTGTTGGTCCCACCCTACATCATATAAAACTTTAAATGCATCCACTCCTACAAAACTGACATAATTTAATAATATTTAAGTTTGGGGAGAATTTATTTATTGACAGGCACAGTCAAAATACTTCATGACTAATTGTCATAATTACCCTACAAGTATTATGATTACTCCCATTATACCCACTACAAAAAGCTAAATAACTTACACAGCATTGGAAAGTCAGTAAATAAAAGAATCAGGATTTAAATCCAGGGCAGTATTATTCAAAACACCATGAACTTGTCACTAAGCCATACAGAAATAATAGTAATTCTACTACGTTTATTTACAGTTGTTTTCTACAATTTTGGACCGAATGCTTTTTTCCCAAGCACCAAATTATTTCATAATCTCTCTTATGCAAATGTATATGTAGTCCCTTTATTTTATTTCCATAGCAGCTATTAAGTAAAACAATACTACTTCCTTCATCACAGTGCGTTCTTCTGACTTGCCTGTCTCCCTTTCTGGAATGTCAGTTCCATAGCCCCAGGAGTTAAGTAGCAAATGCCTTACTCAGAGAGGCCCTCAATAAGTGTTTAACGAGACTCAATCTGAAGTGACAAGAGAAGGGAAATAAATATCAACTCAGTCATTTGCTAAGAACCATGGTGTAGTTATTTGGGTAGGACCACACTACCATCAGGAGGAGAGAAGTATGCTGGTAAAATGGCCAATTAGTTAATCATGTAATAGGGAAGGAGTTTGGTTACAAAGCCAAAGGCAAAGCCATCATGTTCCCAAACCTGACATAGAAATTCAAAGGGCATGTTAATTATATTTTCCTAGAAACTTTCAAAATATAAAGTAAGCTATTTAAAGGATTACAAGATGATCATAATTATTATAACTTATTATATTTTCCGAGAAACTTTCAAAAAATAAAGTAGGTTATTTAAAGGATTACAAGATGATCATAATTATTATCTCTCTGAATTGTATATTATTATAAAATTTACTGTGATTTTATTCCAGAATTGTATCTTATAAATTATGATTATCATTGTTAACAAATTTTCATATATTAATTTTAGGTCAATGTCTTTTCACTTATTTGAAAACACATCTTATAATTTATTTTCTCTTTTCTTTTTTAGTTTGAGGTGGAAAACTTTAATTTTACATTACACAATGATTTTTAAAGTTTTTAATGGTAAAATAATATTTTTTTCTTCTGGGTAGATATCTATTATTGGGATTGCAGGATCAAATGAAAGACTAACTTTTAGCTCCTTAAGGATTCCTCATACTTATTTCCAAAAAGGCTGTATTATTAGTAGTTGGCAATCCCAACAGTAAAGAAGTGTTCCCTTCTCTCTTGTATCCACACCAGCTTCTGCAGCTTTGGGATTATGTGATGTGGGTTATTCTTACTTTGGTTAAGTGATGTCTGAAGGTGGTTTGGAATTGCATTGATCAGGGACCCTGAGGTGAAATGTTTATTGAAGCTCAATTCACAATCTCCAAGTTACGGAAACAACTCAATTTCCCAGAAATTCACTAATGGATAAACTATGGTATACATATACCAAAGGTGCATGGCACATCTGGGAAAAGTGTTCAAATATAACTTGAACTTCACCTGAGAAATGCAAACATTGGGTACTTTTTCTTCCATTCCTGGGATACTTTGCTTGATGGCGGCTGAGTAACAGCTTCCCTTATTATTAGTTTTTAAGGCAGAGTCTCACTATGTTGCCCTTGGCAGAGTTTCATGGCAACACAGCTCTCAGAAACCTCAAACTCTTGGATCTAAGTGATTCTCTTGCTTCAGCCTCCCAAGTAGCTGGGACTACAGGCACCTGCCACAACACCCGGCTATTTGTTATTGTTGTTGTTGTTGCCATTGTTGTTTCAAACCACCAGCCCCGGTACATGTGGCTGGCACCCTAACCACTGAGCTACAGGCGCTGAGACAATCATTAGTTTTTAATTGCACTTACGTTTTGGTAATAATTAGAAGGTCTTTACTTCTATCAAAGGAGAATAAATTTACCAATTTTTAATTCTAGTAAAAAATATGTTTTTAGCATTAATCCATTGGTGGTTTATTCTTGTGTATGGTAAGTATTTTCCATAAATTATTCAGTAGTCTCAACATAATTAATTTATTAAAAGAATTACCTCTTGGTAAGTTTTAGTGACTGGAGATATAATATATATATATATATATATATATATATATATAGATAGATAGATAGATATAGATATAGATAGACAGAGATATATATAAATATATATAGATAGATATAGAGAGATATTATATATATATATATATATATATATATATATAGAGAGAGAGAGAGAGAGGGAGAGAGAAAGAGAGAGAGAGAGAGAGAGATATGTTTGCTTTTATTACTTTTTTTTCTGAAGTTGGGTCTGTTTCTGGACTTTGTTTTTACTTCCACGATCTCTCTGTGTATTCATGCTACTGTTTCATTGATAATTGTACTGGATTTATAGTATGTTTTAATATCTGATAATATTGTTTCTCCCCCTAGATATTCAAGTCCACTGTTTTCCTAGTTATTCTTATGATATCACAGTTTTTAAAGAGTGAAACATTATTTGTATTTATGCATAGTAAATCCCTTAAATATTGGTATGTCCCTTGGTTAGTCATATTCTAAGATGTATCCGGATTCTTCAATATAAACTATCTCTGAAATGTCTGCATTTTTATTCCATCTTTGTTATCACCTTCAAACTATGTATTACCATATGTAATTATGCACATGTTTTTGATACTATTTGCTTATTATCTTGCATAATCAAATTGGCACTGGGTGATGGTTGTCACTTCTGCAGGAGTGTCAGAGTAGATGGAGCAGAACATAGAAGGTAACATATTCAGCTGACGAGACAATAAATAATGCAGAGGTTTTTAGGAAGGGTAGGAATTTTTCAATAGCACGTGAAGAAAGCAGTCAAAAAATTCACATTAAGATTTACAGAACTGGGGCAGCATCTGTGGCGCAGTGGGTAGGGTGGTGGCCCCATATACCAAGGGTGGTGGGTTCAAACCTGGCCCCAGCCAAACTGCAACAAAAAATATTCAGGTGTTGTGGTGGGTGCCTGTAGTCCCAGCTGCTTGGGAGGCTGAGGCAAGAGAATTGCCTGAGCTCAGGAGTTGGAGGTTGCCTTTAGCTGTGATGCCACAGCACTCTACCGAGGGCAACAAAGTGTGACTCTGTCTCTAAAAAAAAGAAAAAGAAAAAAGATTTACAGAACTGAGCTTTATATCATTTGTATTCAGTAAAACATTCAAGAGGGAAGAGCAGAGAATGGACCGTGAGTCCTTACTGAGTTAATGAATCCAGGAAGTTAGATGTTTAGAGCATGGAGAGTGAAATGACATATAAATTCTGAGTTGTTGCCATCAGCAGAGATATCCAATGTAGTTCAGTAATGTCTGCCTCCTTTCCAAATTTAACACGGTACTGCATTTGATGCATTTTAGTAATACAATACTGTAAAACAAAATCCAGTTTAAAATATCATACAAAAGCCAAAATGCAAGAACATAATGACTGTAAGACAAATAAATCAAGTAGAAAGAAAAGTGGTTTGGAAGAAATATGTTAGTACAAGTATAAACATCAATGTAGTTGATGATCATTGGAGTGTGCAGGTTTTATTTAGCCTTGTATGTGCATAGCAGAAACTTTACCATTTTTGTTTATATTTATATCACAGATCTTATAGATGTAACTTAAAAAAAATAGATGTTAGGAGAGTATCCTTCTTTCTTTGGAGACAGAGTCTCATTTTGTCGCCCTTGGTAGAGTGCTGTGACATCATAGCTCACAGCAACCTCCACCTCTTGGGCTTAGGTGATTCTCTTGCCTCAAAGTAGCTGGGATGACAGGCACCCACCATAAAGCCAAGCTATTTTTTGGTTGCAGTTTGGCCAGGGCCGGGTTTGAATCCACCACCCTTAGTATATGGCCCCCTACTCATTGAGCCACAGGCACAGCCCAGGAGAGTATTCTTAGTGAACAAAATTAGAAGCCATTTCCCAGCTTTAAGTGAATGAATGAAATATATCTTAGTTATTTGTTAGGAGATTCTACTTGGTGACGTTTATTATTGGAGGAAATGGAATCTTGATTCCTGTTTTGTTAGATGAGAAGTTAACAGGTTTGTGTAATATATATATTTTTTATTTTAGAATCATATAGAGGCACATATTTTAGGTTACATTGTTTGCATCTTTTAGCTGAAATCCATGTTGTACTTAAGTTCACAAAACACTCCACCATGTGACAAATACCAGCATGGGGCAGAATTAGAAAATAAGCAAATCTTGGCTTTTTTTTTAATGTTATTGTCCTGTTAGCTACAAAATATTATTTTAAGAATTGCTAGTATAAAATTTTAATGAATTATCTCACATATTTTTATTTTTAAATTTTTTGAACTATTGGAAGGGAAGTTGTTAGACTTTTTTTCCAGTTATTCATACTGAATATGATAGAATATTCATAGGTTGCGAATAAGTTGACCGAAATGCAAAATAATTAATTAAAATTGAAAGATGGTAATTCTTAAAATAAAACTATATAAAAAGTATATGTATAATTAAATCTGAATTAGAAAGGAGCAATTAGCAGACAATAAATAATTTGGGATACAAGTAGCATGCTGAAAATTCCAAACTTGAAGATTTCTGTTCTTCCATTGAGTGAAATTAGAACTCAAGCATAGTGAAGTATAAAGTAACTATCTGGTAAATTTGGATGTATTCACATGACAACCATGAGAAATCCATCAAATTAAATAAATGCCTTTGTAGTCTTGGCTGCGCCAATAGACATATTGTGTTGAAAGATTTTGGTAATTTATTTTAGTTTCATGACGCAGATAGGATATATCATTTTAACAACTACAATCAATTAATATGTATTCATCATTCAGCTATGTTTAACACAAGCATAAATTCATGAATACATTAATAACAAATGATTTAGAAGAGTCATTCTAAATTCTTCAGTTCTCGCATTTCAGCCAAGAATAGTATTAAAGGAAACATTAAGACAGATATGACTTAAAATGAATATGAATTGTTTGATTAGGCTTTCTTTAAAATTTATGTTTGTGAGTGCATGTGTGTGTGATTTTTTTTTGACTAATATCATTTTGAAGAGAACTGTTTGTTTGCCTGGTTCATGGAAAGCCAAGTGATTGAGAAAGAAGAGATAGGATAGGACCAGAGTAAAACTAGTGCTGAATAAATTACCTACAGCCATCTTCACATTGATTTAAACTATTAAATTTGCTTTTATTTTAGGTAATTGTCTGATTGCCCTCATAATTAAAAGAGCAAACTAGTAGTGTCTAATCACTTTATCAAACAATCCACAAAGTACCATATATGATTGATTGGATTCTGTGGCACAGAGGAAATAATTTATAATTGGTAGATCAAAAGATTTAGAAATTTTTTAAAGATTAGAATTCATTGTATATCTATGTGTTCATTGTATATGATCGAAAGAACCAGAATATGGCTAATTAAATAAATCATTGCAGACTTGTATGAGTAGCTTTGAACAGCTAAAGTAAATGAGATGTAATGACCATAGAAAGGTAACCAAAACAATGAATCCATGAATCATCTGTGATCATGTCCACTAGGAACACTGTCAAAGAATCTGACAAACTGTTGTATGTTAGTTGTTTCATCTGTGGCTCTCCTACATTTGTTCTATGAGGTAGGTTTTGCATTGGGGGAGTCAGGCTCATTAACTGTTAAACACTTCAGAGTATAACACTTCCAATGCTTCATTTCTTATGGCAAAATTTAAGAAAGGATAGAAATTAACATGGAATTAATCTTTTCAAGTAACAGGACTGAAATAAAAATGGGAACTGAAAAAAATTCCCTACTTGTTACAGCCCTCAGAGTTTAATTCAGTCTTGTTATCTCTATTCTTATATGTCTAAATGTAAAAATTGTATTTTTATGACATTGTATTTACACATATTTATTTTTACACATGTTTATTAACTTTGGGGGCGTTATTTCCTTTTAAGAAATTCTTGTACCCTATGCTAAAACATTCCACATAAACATATATAAACATGGAATTGAAATTAAAGGAACCTGGAAGAGGAAGCAGTGAAACAAAGGTCAGGATTACCATCACCTACGGACTAGGAAGATGAGCCTCGGAAGGTGCTGCAATGAAGGACCCTGTCAGATCCCTTGGTGTTTTGGTATAATGCTGTTTTTTCCAATTCTTATAAGATATTTTCAGGTTGCAAAAAAATTAAGGCTAAGAACTTGCCAGGAATTTGTTCATCTTGTCTCCTATAAGTATTAGATAACATTTAAACCATAACATCTTAGAAGAATCTTCAACTTTGTAACCTAGCAGAGGAAGGTAGTGTTGAATATTGAGTACTAGAAAAAATAATTATTGACATAGAAATATCCTTAATAATTCAAAACTTCAATTCAATAATTCAATAAAATGCCTTCAATAATTCAAAACTAAGTTTAGGAAGAATTGTGTCCTGTTAATACGAAAAAAAAAAAATCCAAACTTCTGCTTATTAATGTTATAAATGATTATACTTATTTAGTGCTATGAGTTACTACATTTGCTCTCCAAAACGTTTGATTTCCAGATCAATTATTTTTTGTAGGTACCATATGGTAACCATAAATTTAAATTTTGAATTATGATTTTTTTTTATGCAAACATAATGGTTGCCTTACAATACAGTGCACTCTGAATATAATTATATAAGATTTTCTTGAATAATTAATATTGAATGCATATCCTAAAATCAAAATTTTTCAAGGTTATTCTATATCGGAGCTGGCAGAATTCTGCTAGTTTTGCAAGAATGTAATCCAATTTTATCATGCCTCTAAAGCCTTTCATTAATTAAATATGCTTGGTATACTTCTCAGAGAGAAATTTCTAATGTCTTTACTGACTTCTCCCAATTTTAAACATGCAGTCTTTTGGAGGACTTCTGTTTTTAGGCTAATGGAGACCCATTTAATCTAATTCTCAAATTATCAAGATAAGAAAAATATCATTAAAAACATTTCTTATCTTCTCAAGGATACTGAATCAGAAATGCTTTTACAGCAAAAAGTAAAAAAGAAAGTTAATGAAAATAATAGAATAATTAACAAGAGACATTTGGAACAATCGGAAATATCTAGTCTTATTTTGTTTGGGGGGGAACAGATAACCACAATACAGTAAATTCTCATTATCCAGAACTCAAGCAACTGGTACTCCCAAGCAGTAGCCTTGTTGACCAGACACACACACACACACACAATTAAGAGTTCCAAGTTGGTGAACAGGCTGTGCCATCAGTAAGCCCCATGCTTCATGCATCATACCCCTGGCTCCCATGTTTTCTCTATTACAATATGATGTTTGAATATGTGTATTGGAATTGAAATCTGTATTGATTGCCATTCAATTAAAATCATTCACTGCATTTACAAGTTGTTTTTTAATACAGTAAAACTGCATTACAATAAGTGAAGTTTGTCTTTACTTGCCTTAATTTCCTTTTATTAACTGTATTTCCTTATTGATATCAAATCCATTGAGAAATTATGATGTAATATATATGGGGTATAGAATAGTTATGCCTATTTTTGATAGTCACTCCCAAGTAACCAGAAAATACATCTATTCGGAATTTACCAATCTTCAGGGGTGCCAGATCACAAGGAAATAGATTATTGAACTCCAGTCATTCAGCCTTTTAGCATGTACCACAAATGTAAAATACTTGAAAGTAAATGTTTAAAAACATGGAGAAAGGTATATGTAAAAAACTTAACTTTTAAGAACTTTTCAGTGTATATAATCTCACAATGAATTAAATTAGGCCACCTGACAAAACAAGAATTTTGACAATATAACATTTATTTAAATACTTTTATGTTTTAGTTAAATTGTTTGTGCTTCTTATATGCTTTCATTCCTTGACTCTGCATGGTACATCTGACTTATTTTTCTAGCACATTCCTTCCTGAATAAGTCCTCAGTTACATGAAGATACACAATTGCACATCTTGTTTTAGCCACTGGTCACTGTGTCCTCAATCTGAAATATTCTCCTTTTTTGCCTTGTTCATAATTTTTTTCATACAAAGTTAGTCAGAATTATACTTCTTCGACAGTCATCATCTTTTCTTACCCAAGACTCAAAGGGACAATGAACTTCTCTGTCTTCTAGAATATTTTAGTAATTTGCACCTATATTACAGTATCTTTTAAATTCTGCATTGGTTTATAACTAATAGTATACAGAATTCTCTTCTCTTTTGTCCATAAATTATCTATTTTTAAATTCAAGTATGTTTTCTTCTTTGTATTATTCAAAACACTTCTTTCAGTATGAGATCATGACAAGGACGATATTAGCTAACATTTGTAGAGCGCATTTACAGTTTCAAGAATTCATTTTTCATTTCATTAAAAACTAATTTTCATACAATTCACCCATTATTAGTGGGTAGGTTTTCAGTAAAATATAAACGACAGTAGCCATCTACCTTAAGTTATATAGTCTGCTTTAAGTTGAGATATTGTCTGTCATGAAATGAAACTGGAACGAGCTATTTTTAAAAAGACCATCTTTGTGATGGCTCAGAACATGACCTTGAGGCAGGGTGACTGCACATGTTGGCTGCTAACTAGTTGTGTTATAGAACCCAAGTTATTTAAATCTTTTAACTCATAGTTTCTTCACCTGTGAAAAATAACTTCTTCTTTCCTATTGGAGAAGTAGGATTGTGCATGCAAGTCTCTCAAATGTTACATAAAAGTTATCTAGTGCAAAATTTGTACCCATTCTTTTTTAAAATATTGTTATTTTCAATTATTCATTCTGCTAGAAAGCATCAAGAGCTATTATAAACAATTTAACCATGATTCCTTTTTTTAATATAGGAACACACTTTTAAAGAAATTTTATTCATTTTTAAGAATTAGGTATTTCAAAGCATGCAACAAGTATAGAGAATCATATAAGACATACCCATAAACACTTCACCTAGATTACTGTTTTCCATCTTTACTTTGAGGCAAGCATTATAAAGCAGATATTACTCAATTAAAGATACAATCAAGGCCTCATTTCCATCCCACTCAGATTGATGAAAATACATAAGCTGGTATTTCTCCTTTCCATTGATTTTTTTGTTTTGTTTTGACTACATTCATATAGTATTACAATATCCAGTACTTTTATGATTTAATAAAATTCTTTTAAGACTACAAGTGAAATGTGTATCACAAGACTTAACTAGATACTTTGCACTGGTTCTTTGGAATGAGGCTATTAACATATTCTTCTAGATCACTGTGTGAAGGCCCATGATTTCCCATGAGTTCTACAAAATTTTGTGATGGAAAGTTTTGATTTTGTCAAAATATGGGGCATGAAAAGTAATTTCATTATGATAATAATTTGAATTTATCTTAGTCCAAGCAGATTTTAAGATTCTGTTTGCCTTTTATTGTTTCTTTTCTATAATTATCTAATTGGTTTCTGATGTTTTTATCTATTTTTTATTTTACATTTACTCAATTGTGTATATACTTACATACTGATCCTTTATCAGTTTTATGTGAGCATGCTGTCATAATCTGTAGTTTGTGTTTTCTTTTATCTTTTAATTTTATTTAAGGTCTTGGATTTCTTTTAAATTTGAAAAACTCAAGTTCGTTAAAATTTTACTTCGTGAATTTTCATGTTCATGATATACTTAAGAAACCTTAGTTGGGGTCTTACCTCTTTCCTGAATTCTATTTACTTTCTCAATCTTTAAATGATTTCAGTTTTGTTTGCCCTTCTCCTCAAATCTAAACAACTAAACATATACTCCTAGATGTTGACCTGATTTTTTATTTCAATAAAGTAAATTCAACATTTGCTTACCAACAACTGCAATAACCTTCATTACCCAACTATTTCTCTGCCTCGTTATTTTGTCTTTTATTTTAATCAATGGGACATCCTTTGAACAATCAAAGACTGTCCTTTGATTCGATCCTGTATCTTCTTTCAGTCAGCACTTTTTCCCCAAAGTGCCCTTTGCACTGAAATGCCCTGAAATAATCACCTGTATTTGGAGTTTGTTCTTCTGTATGTGATTTTATTTTCCATAGACTTTAAATATTTAACCTTTTGAAATAATATCTGTTATTGTCATATAAGATCTTAATTTTGTCAAGCTTAGGGACAAGCTTACTACATACCTTCATTAACTTCATCTCTAAGCAGTTTTTGATAATGTTGCCTATCTTCTTTTGAAAAATGTCTGTTCACAACCTTTGCCCACTTATTTTTTTCTGTTTTTAGTAGAGACAGGGTCTTCCTCTTACTCAGGCTGGTATTGAACTCCTAAGCTCAGGAGATCATCCTGTCCCAGACTGCTTCTGCAGGCATGAGCCACCATGTCTGGACTTTTCCCCACTTTTAAATACAGCTGTTTTTTAAATTTCCTTCTGATTTGTTTGAATTCCCTATAGAGTCAGGATATTAGTACTTTGTTAGATTTATCATTTACAAATAGTTTCTCCCACAGTAAACTGAAGCTCTGAGTTTCCCTCTATAAAAATCATCCATATAGCAACATAAACAAACAAAAAAAACCCTTTGTACCCTAAAAAATTATTGAAATAAAATAAAAAAGAAATTATAAAATCAAGTGTTAAGAAAAATAGGGACATATGTTAATGTATTATAAACTCACAGTAAGAAAATCCTAAAGTAATTACTGCAAAATGGGTCTCAAATCACTCCAAAAATAAAAATAATAAAGAAATTGCAGGCTGAGTGTTGTTGCTCACTCCTGTAATCCTAGGACTCTGGGAGGCATAGGCACTTGAGGTCAGGAGTTTGAGACCAGCCTGAGCAAGAGAGAGAGCCCATCTCTAAAACACAGCCAGGCCTCGTGATCGGTGCCTGTAGTCTCAACTACTTAAGAGAGTGAGGCAAGAGAATTGCTTGAAACCAGGAATTTAATGTTGTTGTGACCTACGATGCCACGACACTTTACCCGGGGGGATAAAGTAAGACTCTGTCTCAAAAACAAAACAAAACAAAAATCTTAGTGATGCTAATGAGATGTTTATTTTGTAATGGTTTTTAAATACAGATACTTTCTTGACATAATTTCATATGAGTCCACCCCTGTTTTCTCAGGGTAGAGAAACTGCTGATAGCAAGAACTACAGCACTCACTTCCATGCTCACTGTGCAGACTCAGCGTCCCCCAGGCCTGTCGACCGCACCCGTTCATCCCGCTTGAGGCCCCTGCAGCCAAGAGGCGCTGGCTACACTGCTGGCTGTTAATTGGTATTTCTGCAGCTGGTATTTATTTATTTGTTTTAAATTTCTGTGAAAAGAATAACAGTATTTGGATTATTACAATAATAAATGTAAATGGCAATTTTAATGGGGAAATACAGAAAAAATATTACTATCAGAAAGTTAAAAAGTGTATTGAAGCTGAAAGTTCACGAAATTGAGGAGGGTCTATGAAGGTCCATGATTAGGAAGAAGAGAACACTAGAGGAAAAATGCAATAAGGGACTGAAATAATCAGCACATAGTAGAGGCAGATAGCAGAGAAGCACAGAAAGAAATAGGTTCAGAGTAACGATAAAGCGACTGCTTCTGAGGTTGTTAACATTGCTCATGATCTCAGTTCTTCCTAAGGCCTCTGACATACAACTTTTTTTATTTGATTTCCTCAGGATTATGTCTTTTTGATGTAAGTATATTTATACAAATGTTCATCACTTGAGCTAGTCTGAATTAGTTCTTCTTCATAAACTATTATTTCAGATAAAAAGGACTCCCAAGGAAGTTGAATGAAATTGTTTTTGAACAAAGTAAAAAACTAAAGGAAGAATCATAAAAGATCACTTTTCTTTTTCCGATTCCACCAAGTATGAAAACATGTGAATTATTACTACAATCACTTTAGGTCCACACACAGTTTTCACAAAGATTGGGATTGCTAAAATAATGATAAATAAGGCAAAAGTGTGTTTCTTCTAAAATTGCAAAGCAGGACTATTTATAGGCTCTTACGGGCATACCCAGTAAATATTTTTGCTGTTTGCTTTATTATTTTATTTTTTCACACTGTTTTCATTATAAAAGTTTAATGTAAGCTGTACACAACCAGACAAGGAAAATGATGGTATGAATGTTATTCTCAAACAAAAGGTAATTTATAATGAGAAAAACAGAATAAGAAAATATATTTGGTACCTGAAAGGTGGGCAATTGATTTGTATAGAGATGCAGAAAATCTAAAGCATTTGCCCACATCTGCATTTTTCTTGAGCTTTTATAAATACAAATCCCTCTTGATAAAAAGTTCATCTTTTAACTGTGATTTGTTTCTCTAGTTATTGAGTTAAGCTTCTTTTCCTAATTATTGCTATCTGAACTTCTGCTCCTGGTCTTCTTTGTAATACTCATGGCTCACAGGAATTTAGATTTGTTTTGTTCCTTTGTTCCAGGTATACTTGATTTTTTAATACTTTTTAAAAGGCATACTATGTCTTCCTTACATTATGTTTTTCTCTTCCAGTTAGAATCATTTTTCTCCTATTGTTTTAGTCCAATTGTTTTTGTTTTTAATTATGTAGAAAACACAAATAAGTAATACGTTCTCAGCATAAAAAATACAAACTAAGGAAGTAAAAATAAAATTATGATTATAGTAGAAATAAATAGAAACATAATCAATAGTAGAAATGCAGCAGCAAACAATAGCATCCATAAATAAAATTATAATTATGTCTCCCCTTTAAACGGATAGAGAAAAGCATTTTTTCCACTTCCTTTTTCCAGTCCCACCAAGTATCCATATGGAAACATGTAAATTGTTACTAGAATCACTTTAGGTCCACACACACAGATAACTCCCAGTTAATCTGATTAGCAAATCATGCTATTGAGTTAATGAAGCTTTGAGAAAATTTAATAAGGGGATTTCTGATTTAATTAATTCTTTTGCTGAGTATATTATGCCTCATAAGGTCACATAGCAAGGCTTTCAATGTGAAAATCTATGTACTCCTGGACACTTCCTTATGTAATGTGAAGGTATGTAAGAATTGCTCTCAATGTATTTTTAGTAAGCTTGTTTTTGAAGAAAGTAAGAAACCAAGAGCATATTCATAAAATATACTGTTTTGATAATTAATAAAATTCAAAATGTAACGATAAAAATGGCCAAAGTCTATTTCTGGACAAAGTACAAAGGGAAAACATTTATACGTTCTCTTAAGCACATGAATAAAAATATTAATGCCATTTGCTTTTTAATTTAAAACAAAATTTGTACATATGTATGTTATAAAGTAATTTACATGTTATGGATATTTAGGTTATTTATATATAGCAACATGTGTTTCAAAAAGAAGGGCTATTTGCACTTTGCTCCTTCCATCTCTTCATTTCCGACTAAATTCACATGTGCTCTTTATTGCCCTGGCATGAGGTAAGCCACTTTTTGGAGCAGTGACATTTCACTCCTGCTGCCCTTTTTACCAACCTTCATGCTTAGCTGTCTGGAATCTTTATCTTTCACCTAAGTTCTTTCTATAAAGCTCCTTGCTGCTTCTCTATAATTGAGCTTAATCACATAGAGCATCCTTACCTTCCTGACTTTGACTACATAATGCTTCTAGGCTGCTTCCGAATTTTCATGAGCTTAGCAAGCATCGAGAAATTCATTTTTTAACAATAATAGTCAACATAAAACAAGTTTCTAGATTCTTTAGCAGTGGAGATTAGCTTTCTATATTGCTGTTTGAGTATGTTCCCATCTTCATGTTACTTAATTCTATTTTTCTTGTTATCATTTTGTTAGCTACAAATAGAAAGATGAAAGTAAGTACCAATAACAGACATCTTTTCTGGTAACCAAGACTACAACTTGTTTCTGATTCAAGGTAGACTTGATCATTTTGATTTGTAGTAAGCATTACATTATGATTTATATTATACTCCTAATAAGTATCTAAAAAGAACAGTTTAGAATCCAGTGTCAATTTATTTAGAATGCTGACAGTAAAAATTTCTGGAGAAACTTCACTCCACAGATAATTAAAGTTAATTTAACTAAACCTCATTAACTTGCTGTCCCTAAGTCCCTCCTATGCATCTGGGAACAACAAGTTTAACAGTAAGTTTCATTCATACCGAGTAGTGGATTCTCTGTAATATGTTATTATAAGATGTTTAAAAGCTAAAATTAAGGGGATCAAAAACAGAGACACTCACTGAAATATCTAAGAAGATTCAAATATATCTAACCAAAAACCTCAAAATTACTCAAATTATGTGATAAAATACATTTCTAAATGTATTAGAAATGACAGTACATGATATCCTTTATAAGAAGAGATGTAAAATTTAAATATAACATATTTGCAAATGACCCCAATCTTCTCTACTTTTGTTTTTGTATAGTTCCTTTAATTTTTTTATAATTTTACACTGAATGAAGAAAAGAAGATCTGTGAAAGATATCCAGTGTAAACATTTGATTACCTGTGTCAATTACTAGGTAAATATCAATGAGATAAATTTTCCTAATGTTATATTAAAATCATAAATTTTGTAGTTTTCAAATCAAATTACATATATGAAATCTTTTAAATATGGAAAGATAAAAAAATTGCTCTTCATTGCTATACTTGAAAGAGCTTTGACTGAAATCATTCAGATGTGAGCTAAAATCATTACTCTGATATTCTTGAATCGAAATTCTTACTTATAAAATTAAAAAAAAAATAATGGCACTTATCCTATAGGTTTAGGTCTTTGTGTATGTAAAGATAGCACAGTTTCTGACAAGTTTATGCTAAATAATTAATAAATATTATTTTCTCCTCACAATACCTTCCCTGTCCTCCTACTGAAACAGAATATACCAGGCTAAAAGTGTTCAGATCAATATACAAGTTAAATAAAAACAAATACTACATGATCTCAAATACATGTAGGTTATAGAAACATTGATCTAATATAAGAAGAGAGCAGAAAGGTGATTAACAGGGGTTACGTGTCAGGTTAATGAGAAAACATTGGTCAAAGGGTAGAAATTTTCAATTATATATGAACAAGTTAGGAAGATACTATGTATAGTATGGGAAGGTGAAGGATGTATTAATTAAATTGTGAAAAATATTATACAATATAAGTGAACAAATCATAATTTATAACTTCATTTATATAAAATATTAATATGCACTCATTTGTTTAGATAAATGAGAAATAAATGGATACTTAAATAGAAAAATAGCTATTATATTGGAAGAAGCTATTATTTATTTAAAAACCAAGTAGCCGATACATGTGTAAAAATGTACATAACACTATTAACATTTGCAAAGACTTTATGGTGTTACAGGAAATCAAAGCTCCTCTTTCATGAACAAGCTTATAAATGAATTCCTGAGGACAGTATGAAAACAGATTCTGCTTTCCTTGTATAACACTTGATAGTTCATACTGAGGATCCCTTTTTTGTTCTTTTCCATATCCCTCTATTTATTTGATATACTTAAATTCTCCTCTAGATCCAGTGGAGTTTAGTAGCTAGACCTTCTTCTAATATGTAGAAGAAAAACTTAAAATTTTCCAGCAGAAAATGAAACAGAAACATCAGATTGGAAATTTGACGTAAGAAAAGCTGACTTTGAAAATGTGTTCCTAAAAATAAGAACAAAGACAATTTGGACACAAAGTGCTTGGTAGCAGAGGTTCTAAAGATCAATTTGCACTCTAGTCAGCCTAACAAGAAATGATTTATAAGAAAGGAAATAAAGCTAAGAATTATAATGAGGGAAGTCTAATGGGTTGAAGGGGAAAGAGAGAAAGAGAGATCTGATGAACTAGGAAAAAAAGAAAGATGAGAAGTATCTAGGAGACTTTCTGTACCAATCATCATACTTCCATTAGTAAAAGATTGATCATGAAATGAACACAGAACAAGAAATCAGGTATGCAATTTAGCCTAAGTAATAATTTGGATATCTCAAAAAATGTTTTGAGTGAGATCATGCATATTTGTCTTTCTGTGCCTTACTTCCTCACTTAACACAGTGTCCTTGGAATTTATCCAGGTTTTCATAAAAGGCATAAAAGGCCGTTGTGTATAGATACCATATTTTTCTTATCCATTCATTTATTGATGGACATCACAGTTTTCTTATTGTGTGTGGTGCTATCTGAAGTACTTGATATCCTGACATGTATATTTCAATGTTAATGTAAAGGGATTGGGAATTTTTATTCTTCTTAGAAAGTGTTCAAATTAAAATGACAAGAAAAAAATCAGAAATTAAAAACTAAAAGCACTTACAGATTGTAAGAGCCAAAAGCACAAGAGATTAAATGAATTTGAGGAAACATAATTTTAACTCATTCTTGGTATGATGCTATGGATCAAGAATAGCAAAGCTAGTAGAAAGAATAAAAATTAGAGGCACATTTCCTTTGAGACCCAAAACAACAAACATGAGTTAAGGATAACAGTTGATGCTATACATTTTTAGAAGATAATTAATATATATATATTTTTCTGCTGTACAGCTACAGTAATTTAAGAAACTCCCATTCTGAGATAAGGTATTGTGTGCAGAAGTTCATTAAGAAACCCTCAGTAGATTCTTCACTGTGAAGAAGTGAAGACCTGCAGGAGTGTCCAACCTTTTTTATTCTTTTCTGCTGAACATTGTAAGAATTGTCTTGGGCCACACATTAAACACACAAACACTAACGATAGATAATGAGTGAAAAATAGGTCTGTGCATAATTTTTTTTTATCCGACACCACAAATAAGCAAAATAGTCCTCATATAATCTGCACGTGGCCCTCAAAGTACGGTTTCCTAGGAAGCCTCAGCCAATTATACAGGGCAGTTAGGAGCTATGGCTTTTTTGAGTTGTTCCAAATTGAGGTAAAACTGCTGCTTTAAATTCCTACGTCATTGCACACTGATTGGCTGCTGAGCGGGAATGGAACTTTGAGCTAGGGTAGATCCCTTTGGCCAAAGCAATTCCAACTACCATTTGAAGCTATAATCCATCAGCAGCTATATTGCCTAGTGTTAGGGGATATATTTGCCCTGAAGAAGAACTGGACAGAACACTGTGGTATCTGCTGCAGGAAATATATATGTTAGAAGGTGATAAATCTTTCAGAGAGAGATGAAGTAGGGTAGAAAAATCTCTTGAGACTGCAAGGTCAGGTTGTGGTAAAATGAGGTTCAGGTACAAGATGATTTTATGACACATGCACTTCTTGAATGCTGGACAATAAGTACACACTTTTTTCTGGAAAAAACTATCATCATGTTAGTAGCACAGGAAAGTTCTCAGTAAATAATTTTTCTCCTAATCCTTACTTTTATATCATAATGCTCACAATCAATTAATGAGGAATAGACCTAACAGAATACTCAGGGTACAGCTTCTTAAGTTGGACATGGCATTTTCTTTTGCACCCTTTTGATGACAGAAATATGAGAGGTTTGTATTTCCTGATGCCTAATCCAATTAATTACATTTTGTTTTCCATTCAGATTCCATGAGAATCTTCCTGGGAAGGATGTGTAGCACAAAATAAATATTTTAGTATTAGACTTTTTTTGAAGTCCTGATCATCAGGTGACACAGCAAGAGTTTGGGCATTTAAGATTTTATTTTTTTTTTCTTTGTAAGTAACGGCAATGTTCATTGCATAGGGCAATTTTAATGGAAAAAAAAAAACAAAACAGATATGTTATGTATTTAGCGCAGTACATTACACACAGTAAGTATTTATAAATTGTATATTTGTATTATTGGTGGTGGCTGAAGCAGGGATTCCTATAGAAACAGTAGCATGATTGCCTTCATTCACTTTCAGGCAAGCTCTCTCAGCAGACACCACTGTTTCTACTAACTTTATGGGAATAAATTTACTATAAAAGAACTGAATTAAACTGATAAACCATACATAGTTTTAAAATTTTGTCTAATGTCAAACAGCAGTGCTACCAATTACCAGCTTTTTTCCCACTTTCACATCAGTTTCTTATAGAGTCAGTAGATTCTTAGTTATGCATATATGTTTGTAAATCAATTAAAGTTATTATTAAATTTAGCTGTATTCTGAACTTGACCAACCTTTTAAAAATGTAGCACAGGTTGTGTAAAGTTAAGAAACAAATATGCATATGGAAACTATCAGGGAACAAATTTTAAATATGAGTAGGACAGGTGATGCATGCATATTCCCATGGCAACCCTAGAGGAAGACTTTATTTCAGTGCTTAGCACCAAATCAAAGAAAATTTCCTTTCTAAACCAATGATTCAGTGACAGAGGCACCTACAGAGTCTATCATTTGAATTTAAGGAACCAGAAAAAATAATTTGATTTTTGATGTCTTTGAAAAAAAGTATTGCCTGAAAAAGAAACAAAGTAGTTATTATGAATGACTTGTTTTGAACAAATCACCGAAATATAAATGGAATAATCTTTGGAAAATAAAGAGACCCTGGGTAGTAACTGCTTGAAGTAAAAAGGAGCAAACTCAAGTGAGGAGGTACTTTTTATCAGTTTACTAGGGATAGAAGAACTAGTAATTGACTCTAAAAGAAAATTTTACATTTTACATTTAACATTACCTAAAGACTTATGGAGCCAAGTGAAATGTAATTTGTGAAGTTAGAGGATTGCATTCAGTTATTTTTAAGGAGAATTTTAATTTTAACCTTTAATGGTGTTCCCTCTCTCATTCCCCCCAAAAATAATTTCCTAATTTTTAATGACTTTGATTTCCTATGAAGTAGACAGTAAATAGAACACTTACTATTAACATTATTTGAAGATTAGTATAGAATTAGTATATAATTTTCTCTTGGACACAGATCATGTATTAATCATTTTTATATGGTACTGAGAACATAGTAGTTATTCAAAATATGCATACTTTAAAGACTGAATATAGACTTTTGGGACACCTAAAATATTTGAAGTTTTGAGAAATAGCTAAACAAAATAACAAACAAGAAGTCTGTATTTTGAACTATGTGTTTATGTATATTTATATGTGAATCCATTCATATTCCAGTTGTATCTCCTGCATGGTAGAGATACATCACATTCTCAAACTAAGTTATTGGCACAAGATTTTTATATTTAAGGTTATTTATGATATGTGAGACAAACATATACCCCCTAGACTGACATACTGAAAAGCTGCTAAGTGACAAGTCTCTTATTAACCATCATCCCCATGGAGACAAAAATTTCTTTTAAGGAAGGAGTCATTTGCCAGTTTTACCCATGAACTCAGGAAATCTGCCTTGGACAATGAATTGTTTTACAATCTGCAGAGAAATCTAATTTAATTTAGATTAAGAATACATCATTTATTTAGTGGCAGATGACTATCTCCTATTGATTTTATTTTATGGAGAACTCTGGAAATCAAGAGTCTCAGTTATATGCATTTTTCTTACTGGGAAAACACCACGATGTAGTAGTTGCAGATTTAGTGAGAATATTGTGTGCTGAAGGATACAACTCCGCACTGGGAGCATACTGCATTTGAGCAAGAGCCTCAGAAGTTCCCCCTAATACACGTCCCAATGCTCTATCAGGCCAGTAGATTCTTACTTTTATTTTTTTGTTTGAGGATACCCAATTTTCCAATTGTTGAAAAGATTATTTATTTTTTTTGTCTTGCTACCAGGATCCTCTCTTGGTTTGATTACTTTATGCCTTGGAGTACTTTTACTTGGGTTTAAGCTATTTGATAATCTTACCTTTCCATGCCTGAGTATTTCTATCTTTTTTTTTTTTTTTTTTTTGAATTTATTAATTTTTTTATTGTGGAGAAGGGGCAGGGAAAGAAGGCGGGGGAAGAGGTGAGTGACAGGGTCGGGCCAGTAGCATGGTACCACATTGGCTGTATCTAGGTAGAGGCAGTTT
>CAUYPK010111390.1:0-14169 GCA_963574355.1 Loris lydekkerianus | reverse complement strand
AAGGGTATATGTAAAACTTGGCAAATGTGGAATGTAAATGTCTTAGCAAAATAACCGGGAAAATGCCAGGAAGGCTATGTTAACCAGTGTGATGAAAATGTGTCAAATGATCTATGAACCAAGTGTATGGTGCCCCATGATCACATTGATGTACACAGCTATGATTTATAATTAAAAAAAAAAAAAAAAAAAAAAGAATCGCTTGAGCCTGAGTTTGAGGTGCTGTGAGCTATGATGCTACAGCACTTTACTGAGGGTGACAAAGTGAGACTCTATCTCAAAAAAAAAAAGATAAAAATAAAAATATATAAATATAGGGGGTTTCTCTGCTAATCTACCTTTTAAGAAAATCAAGAAAGCTTGGTCTTGATAAACGATATTTGGGCAAAAAAAGTTAATTATTCCCTGTAGGTCATTTCAAAAGCAAGGTGGCCAGAAAGAAGCACCATTGACACACAGAGTCACTTTGGGGAAAAATGAGGCAGTGTGGGGTAATAACCTGATGGAAGGAACAAAAAGAGGCTCATTTCAAATGCAGGACGGCTACAGAGACTTCCTGCCCACAGCTTGATATGGACAGTGGCAGGGCAGCCAATGGGAAAGCTACAGATACAAGTGAAGGCAAAGAACCAGTCACACTTTTTAGGTGTCTGGTGTGAGCAGGACCAGGTTACAATATTTTAGTTGCACCTGCTCCCATGTCAGCAGACCATGTCATAACTGTGATCTCAAAACCTGAGGACAGACATAGATCATCATGATTTCCCTTTCAAGGGTCACCTGAGCTAATACTGGACATCTGAGGCTGACCTGGCATAACTCACCCACACCTTGTTCTCTTCAGTTAAAAACCCCCTTCTAAGCAATGATCACATTAACAGCCAGCATCACCCTTGTCCTGACTGGCCCAACCCCTGAGGAAAGCTCTCATTGAACAAGTAATTCTAGAGGCTTTTTCCATGATGTTGATTGAATGTGATGTCTCAAAGGCATGAGGCTTTAAGAGTTTGATTTCTACCTGCCTATGGAAAAGACTAAAATCATTTCAAGAATGAGAAAACATCCACCCATAAAAGCCACGCCATTTTTAATAAGGATGTGGTCCCAGGGAACTAAGAATGAAACCCAGGAACCCAGAATTATAAAGCCACTTCTAACCAGTATCTTTTGAAGATCCTCATGAAAAATAAAGCCAAAGTATTCTGCTTTGGCCAGTGGTTTTAACAATTAGGCTCCCCTGAAGATTTTAAAAATACCAAGGCCTAGGCCTCCCCTTGGACCAAATAAATCAGCCTTTCTGAGTGTGAGACAGGTGCCAATCAGTGTTTCTGCAGTAGCCCAGTGCTGCCACTAGCGTTCTGTGTGGAGCTTGGCAATTTGCCTTGTAACAAACCACTCAAGTGGTTCCAATGCACCCTCCAGTTTGAAAAACACGGTCTAAATTTATGTAAGGAAAAACATCACTTTCATGGCAACCACCTATTTTTCCGCTCTGTTAAAGACAAAATGAAAACAGATGGGGTTGAAATAGCTGTAGTAGGAATTTACCTGCTTCTACCAGGAAACCGACCAAGTAACTAGGGAAAATTGCGGGGTCCTCTCTTTGGGAGACCTTAAGTACAAAACAGCCCCAACCCTTACTATGTGCTATCTGGAGGAAGGGAAGGGGAGCAGACCAGAAGTCATTTTTGAGTATTCCAAGATAAAGAAAAACACCCTGTGCTGTCCCCACTGACCAGTATACATCCTGGGAACCAAACAGAGACCAATTACTTGCCATATTTTCTGGAATCCATCTGTTTAAATACTGCGATCAGGTCCTTTGAATAACCAATGTCTGCCTCGAACCGGGCCCGTGAGATGAGGGTGCATTGCCCCTTGACAAAGTCGAGGGATGGAGCTAAAGGAAGGCTCCCCTGTCCTCCGCTGCTGGTAGAGGGTAACTCTCTGCTGCCATCAGCTCCTTCCAAAGGCTCCAGGTTGACCGTGCGGATGCACTGGGCTGCTTTTACTGCCAAAGAAGAGGGAAAAGACAGAAGTGACAAAGCAGAGGACTTTGGAGTGGGCTTGGGACGCTCAGGCAGGAAGGGAGGAGGGAGAAAGAAGGCAGGCAGGGACAGAGCCACAAAGGATAATGTTTGGCATATGGGTGAAAAAAGGCACTGAGAGATGGAAAAGCTTGAACATGTGCTTTAACTGGGGCTTTGGGAATGTTGATATTTACTGAATATAACTCTTTTGCTTTTGGAATTTTCCAAATTTAAAAACTCAGAATTCAAAAATTAATAAGGCAAAGAGCTCACCAGGACGAATAAACTTATTAGGCTATTTCTGTCATGTTGGAGAAGGCACTGGAGTCCATATACCACAAATCCCACACTTAATCCTATTCCCAAGTCCCTGCTCTCATCTACAGCTCAGAGGACAAAGGAATGAAAAACAGAACTGTCAGGCCGCAAACACACAGTTTTGAACTTACTTTATCTATTACTGATGGATTTTATAGGTTTGACTAGATAAAACTCAAAAAACACAAACTGAAGTGAAAAGCAAAAGCTACTAAGTAAAGATATTTGCAAGAAATATAAAAAGAGCTCATGCTTACAAAAAAATACTAAAACCGGCCAGGCATGGTAGCACATGCCTGTAATCTAAGCAGTTCGGGAAGCCAAGGTGGGTGGATCACCTGAGCTCAGGAGTTGGAGACCAGCCTAAGCTAGCCCCCTCATCTTTAAAAAAAAAAATAGCTGGGCATTGTGGCAGGCGCCTTTAGCCCCGGCCACTTGGAAGGGTGAGACAAGATTGCTCGAAAAAACAGTCTCAAAAAATAAAATACCAAAACTACAAAATACTAGCTAGAGATGCAGACAATTCAAAACAGGGAGGAAAAAGACTAATAAACATTTGAAGAAATGTTGTTCAACCTCACAAATAATTAGAAGTAAAAAGATGTTTTCTGCTTTTTTTTTCTTTTTTCTTTTTTGAGACAGAGTCTTACTCTGACACCCTGGGTGGAGTGCCGTAGCATCATCACAGCTCACAGCAACCTCAGTCTCTTGGGCTCAAGGAATCCTCTTGCCTCAGCCTCCTGAGTAGCTGGGACTACAGGCGCCTGACACAGCTCCAGCTAGTTTTTCTATTTTTAATAGAGACAGGGTCTTACTCTTGCTCAGGTTGGTCTCCAACTTGTCAGTTTAAGCAATCCACTCACCTTAACCTCCCAGAGCAGTAAGATTACAGGCATGAGCCACCATGCCTAGCCTGATATTTCCTACTTTTCAAAATTACAGGATAAAGAAACAATAAGACATCCATATTGCTAGTTGGGAATAGAACCCTTTGGAAAACAATTTGGCAATATATAGCAATGGCTGGAAGAAGTGATCATGATGATTCAACTTTTGGGAATCTATCCCAACTAACAATTGAAAATACAGACAAAAACATATGCACAAGCATCTTCCTTATAGCTTTAAAACTGGAAAAACTGTTTAATAACCAGAATCCACAGAGAACTCAAACGTATTAACAAGAAAAGAAAAAGTGACCCCATCTTAGGGTGGGCAAGGGACTTGAAGAGAAACTTCTCTGAAGAAGACAGATGCAAGATCTACAAACACATGAAAAAAAGCTCATCATCCTTAATCGTCAGAGAAATGCAAATCAAAACTACTTTGAGATATCTAACTACAGTAAGATTAGCCTACAACCCACAAAATCCCAAAACCAGAGATGTTGGCGTGGATGTGGAGAAAAGGGAACAAGTCTACACTACTGGTGGGAATGCACACTAATACGTTCCTTTTGGAAAGATGTTTGGAGAACATTTAGGGATCTAAAAATAGACCTGCCATTCCATCCTACAAGTCCCCTACTAGGTATATATCCAGAAAACCAAAAATCACATTATAACAAAGACATCTGTACCACAATGTTTACTGCAGCCCAATTCATAAATACTAAGTCATGGAAGAAGCCCAAGTGCCCATCGACCCAGAAATGGATTAATAAATTGTGGTATATGTACATCATGGAATATTATGCAGCCTTAAAGAAAGATGGAGACTTTACCTCTTTAATGTTTACATGGATGGAGCTGGAACATATTCTTCTTAGCAAAGTATCTCAAGAGTGGAAGAAAAGGTATCCAATGTACTCAGCCTTACTATGAAACTAATTTATAGCTTTCATATGAAAGCTATAACCCAATTATAGCCCAAGAACATGGGGAAGAGAGAGAGGGACAGGGGAGGAGGGGGGGAAGATGGGTAGAGGGAGGGTAATTGGTGTGACCACATCTACAGGGCATCTCACAAAGGGTACATGTGAAATTTACTCAATGTAGAATATAAATGTCTTAACACAATAACTAAGAAAATGTCGTGAAGGCTATGTTAACCAGTGTGATGAAAATATTTCAAGTTGTATATAAAATCAGCACATTGTACCCCATGATTGCGTTGATATACACACCTAAAATTTATTAAAAAAATAAATACATAAAACGGGAAAAACTGGGAGCAAATTAAACAGTAAAAAAAAGATTTACGTAATTTATGACATATACAATCAAATGTTACATAGCCATTGATTTTCTTGTTACTAAAAATTTTGGAAAAGACAAAAGTAAAAAAAGTAATATTATGTTCAACAACATAAAATCATTTTGTTTTGTTTTGTTTCATGACAAAATCTCGCTCTACTGCCTGGACAAGACTACAGCAGTGTCATCATAGCTCACTGCAGCCTCAAACTCCTGGGCTCAAGTGATCCTCCTTGCTCAGTCTCTGTCTCCCAAGTAACTGGGAATTCAGGCTTGCATCACCATGTCCAGCTAATTTTTCTATTTTTTGTAGAGAAAGGGTCTCACTATTGCTTAGGCTGGTCTCAAACTCCTGAGCTAAGGGGATCCTCCTACCTCAGTTTCCCAGAATGCTAGGATTATAGGCCTGAGCCACTGGGCCTGGCCCTGCAATCATTTTTTAATGGTGAAAACGATCCATTATAATAAGGGACATCCACATTTTCATCACTCAGTGTTAAATTAAAATAAAAATGCTGGGCGGCGCCTGTGGCTCAGTGAGTAGGGCGCTGGCCCCATATGCCGAGGGTGGCGGGTTCAAACCCAGCCCCGGCCAAGCTGCAACAAAAAAATAGCCGGGCATTGTGGCGGGCACCTGTAGTCCCAGCTACTCAGGAGACTGAGGCAAGAGAATCGCCTAAGCCCAAGAGCTGGAGGTTGCTGTGAGCTGTGACGCCATGGCACTCTACCAAAGGGCCATAAAGTGAGACTCTGTCTCTATAAAAAAATAAAATAAAATAAATAAAAATGCTATGCTAGAGCACTAAATTAAAATGGCAAGATAAAAATTACATGCATATATTAAATTTGTATATTTTAATGCATAGGAAAAAGGCCAGAAGGAACAAAATCAAAATATTAATAGCGATTAATAGAATGGGGAGATTTTGAGAGATGGTTTTTCCTTCTTACACATGAATGTACTTTCTGAATGTTCTACAATGAATATGTAATAGGGTTAAAAGGGAAAAAATCCAGAGATAGACCAACAGGAGAATAACAGAAGCCTGAACTAGAGAAAATCTTTGTATGTTATACAAAGCCAGCCACAACAGAAGTCATATACCTATCTGAAACTTAGAAATACAAGGACAAATTTACAAACCCAAAATTACTGCACAAGATTTAAGGTCCACCCCAGGAGGTAACAGAGCAAGTCTGCAATACATTGGTAAGCGTAACGAGGAGTCAAACATTCAATCAGTAAAATTCATCTAAAAGCTACATGGAAAATTTTGTACCCAATAAACACTGTTCTCAAGAAACACATGAAGCATTGCAAAAAGGAACCATATCACCCAAAAATTTGCAAAGGGAGAAATCAGCTAAGTCACCACATACCGTGGTCAGAGAGGAATAAAAAGGCAGCAATACAAAACCACAACAGTGGAAATCCCTGGTCTAAAAATGAGCAGCAATGAGAATACCAAGTGTTAAAACCCTCAATCTTAACCCAGAACCCTGGGTTAAGGTCTGCCCCTTCCTATATAGACTAATGTTTTAAAAGATGAGCCCCACAGAAAGGTGCTGACTCCATCAGTGTTACGAATTGAATCGCATCCCTCCAAAAGCCATATGTTGAAGCCCTACTGCCTAGTACAGTACCTCAGGGTATGACTGTGTTTGGAGACAGGGCCTCTGAAGAAGTCAGTAAGTTAAATAAGGTCATTAGCGTAGGCCCTAACCCAACATGACTGGTGTCCTCGTAAGAGGGAAAGACACAGTGATGTGTGCATACAAAGGAAAGGACACGTAAGGACAGAGGGAAGGCAGCCACCTGAAGGTCAAGGAGAGAAGAAACTGACCGTGCCCACACCTCATCCCAGACTTCCTGCCTCAAGGATTGTGAGAAAATAAATTTCTACAGTTTAAAGCCACCCAGTCAATGGTACTTCATCACAGCAGCCCTGGCAGCTACCAAAAGAAGAATTACACCTAATGCCCTTCAAGAAGAGGAGGCCACAGAGAACACCAGCAAATTCTGCAGGGATCGTCTCATCACCCCCACTTCCCTACCCCAGAGACTGGCAACTCCAGAAAATTCTACCTCATGCTCAAAATGGCCAGAGAAGTGACCCAAGCACACACCCTTATCTTTTCCCCTCTTGAACTGGGCTGGGAGAGATGGGTGAAATGGAAGATGAAAACAGCCGGGGCTGACTCTCTGGCAGAGGAGTACGCTCCAGCCACCAGGATGAGGTGATAAAAACCTTCATGTAGGGGGCGGTGCCTGTGGCTCAAAGGGGTAGAGCACCAGTCCCATATGGTAGAGGTTGTGGGTTCAAACCCAGTCCTGGCCAAAAACCACAAAAAAAAAAAAAAAAAAAAAAAAAACCTTCATGTAGGGCCACCTACAAAATCTCAGAAGACAGAGTGGTGTACACAGGGGTGATGACGACCAGACACTGTGTCAACAGGACCAGCTTGACAGCGTTCCTCTCTGCACTCCTGAGTTAGCGCTCTGCACAGAGGGCTGCCAGCATTTGTGCGTTTGCTGAACTGTTACCTCCCTGGAAGCAGGGGCAGGCCTGGCTGCCTGTCAGTGCTTAGAACCAGCACCATGGGGTGGGAACATGCTCTCTGAAGTCAGACTGTCTGAGTTTGAATCCCAGTGACACAACTTATTGGCTATGTGACCTTGTGTTAGTTATTCCGTCTCTCTGGGCATCCGTTTTCCTGTCTATAGGATGGTTGTTATAAAAAATAAAGAAGAGTTAGCATAACAGGCTTGGAATAGCCTAGTACACAGCAGGCATCATTAAGTGCTAGCATTTGTTAATATGACCAATGACTTTAGCCCAAGAAGCCACCTAGTTAGGCTAACCACAGTGAGAAGGTGTGCGGGAGGGGGTACCCTGGAAACTTTCATCACCTATGCGGCCATGCACACCATAAGCTAGATAGCATTTGCTACTACAAAGAAACTTCGATGCCAGCATCTGCCTCTATGAGGCACCATGACGTGTCTACTTACTCAGGGCACTGTAGTCAGTCATGCTGAAGTTCCATGTCTTGGTGTCAGGATCTGAAATAAAACAGAGGAGTGAAGATTATTGTTATAACTTGTACTTGGGCATTCGACAGAAGCTTGTTTTCTAAATGAATGAACGAATGGATGCCAAGCTCAAAACAGCTGATTCACAAATACCCACTAAGTTTCAAAATCTCCCTAAAGGACAAATAGCAAATACAGAAAATTCTTTTATTCCAAATAGTGGAATTCAGCACAGATCCTGGAAGTTATGGACTTCATCTAAGAGGGCTGAGGGCAGAGTTAGAACTAGAATCCAAGTATTCTCAATCCCAGTACAGTCAGGCAAAGAGGTATGAGGAGTGCTGGCTGAGGTGCAGGAGCACAAATCACCCTCTGACCCAAGCATGTCATTTCACCTTGCTGAAATAACACCTACTTGTTTAAAAAAAAAAAAACCAAAAACCGCTGTTAGGCTCAAGTGCTACATTGCATATAAAGCACCTGGCAGAGGAAGTGGCTTCTCAGTAAATATTCAACTGTTCTCCATCTGGCCATGTGACAACGCTCAAGTTTGGCAGCTGTTTAAAGGCATGACTATTATAAAGTGAGACACAAGCTAACACAGAAAATTTTTAAACAATTGGATGGACAGAATGTGCCAATGCATTTTCTTGATATTTATGAGAAACTGTTAGATTAAAAGAAATTCTATTCTAAACCACAATAGAGTCCAAAAAAAAAAAAAAGAAAGAAAAAGAAGAGAGACTTTAAAAATAGAAAAACAACCCTGAAGAACAAGACTCATTACCATAACTTCTGCTGGGCAGACTCTTAAACACTGCCAGGAGTTCTGCATCATACCCAATGTTCACCTGGAAACGGTCTCCATTCCTTACGCACGTTCCTTTCCTGGAGACTACTGCTTTTTGGACTGAGGATTCAAATTTGTGTTGGAGTCTTCCTTCTCTCCTGGATGTTATACTTCCTGAGCCATAATGGACTTCAGAAATGTTTTGCCCTGAGGCAGAAGCTTTCACTGTCTTGGCTTCTAATTTAGCATCCCTGGGAGGCTGTCCAGAGGAAGAAGTTAGCATCTCTTGGGAATTCTTGGCATTGGCCAAAGGTTCATGAGTTGTGTTAACAAAAGGTGTCAATTTGATCTGATGTGAAGCCTGAGGATGACCTTGACCTAACTCATAATGTAAGAGCTGCTGGTTAGAGACCTCTGGAGGACTTTGGGCCACGGGAGGAGAGATTGTAGTAAGAGTCATTTGACTTGGTGGGGTGTGGCTTGGGCAGGCTGTGGACATTTCTTCTTGTCTCTTCCATATCCCCTTTGCCTGCTCTGGTAGGCTGAGATGAAAACTGTGGGGTTTACAAGGTGTTTGGTCACTATGAGAGGAACTACTGGGATTCTGTTGCTTGACAATGACACCATGGCTCACTGGCTTAGAAGCCTCCCTTCGGAGATTTTGAGAAGGGCCCTGCTTGGACTGAGAAGGTTTGGCAGCAATGGAGGGGCCCGAGCCAATGCTCTGATGTTGTTCTGTTAGTAACTTCTCAGCTCTACGGGCCAGAGCCTTTTGTCGATTCTCTTCGATTTTTTTCCTCTGCTCCTCTGTAAGGGGCAAGGACATTTTACCAGAGAAATGCTTACGTAGGAATGTCAACCTTTAATTGGAAAGTTGACAAAAGCTGTGGAAAATAGAAACAAATGCACAAGGTGTACAACCAGAAAATATACAACTTAAAGTTTCTTTTATAATTAAAGAGTACACATACACAGGGATAGTAGGTAACATATGCTAAAATAATAACCCTGATGAAAAAGCAAAAAACAAATCCAAAGTTTAAAATGTTATTTCAGTGGCAACATTTTTCTCCTTCCCTTTCCCCAGCCAAGATGAGTTATCAGATCCCAAGAAAGTTATGCAGTGCAACTTAGATTCATCAGGTAATGAAAATGGTGACATTTTAAACTAGAAAGAATAATGGATTAGAATGAAATAGATGGATGAACCACATACCACGGCATGACACTTGCTAACACAGACAACCTGGAAAAATGAAAAAAGTGTTAGAATCACACAGATTGCACACTAACTCCCCCTTCACATTCAACACTCTTCTTTCCTGGCAAACCAATTTGCACGTGGCCACACACAGTGCAAGCCAGAGCAGCTGGCCTTAGTTCTTGACTTCCAAAACAATTGGAGAAACCATGCGATTTTGAAAAATAAGGGGAAAAAAAGTAATACATGCTCATGTACAAATTCAGATGCTACATAAACCCATAAAAGGAGTAATTTTTTTTTTTTTTAAGCAGGCCGGGGCCAGGGTGGAACCTACTAGCCCCAGAGCACGTGGCCAGTGCCCTAACCATTTAGCTACGGGCGCCCCCGTAAAGAATAAAATTAATCTGTAATCTCACCAGCCATCAATAACCACTGTTTATTGAGTATAGTGTAGTTGTGATTTTTTTTTTATACTAACTATATAATACATGCCACAAATTTAGGAGATACAGGTATTTATTATAAACACGGGATCATTATACACATTCTGTTTTATGCTCTGATTTTTTTTTTTTTTTTTAGAGACAGGGTCTTACTTTGTCGCTCTCAGTAGAGTGCCGTAGCATCACAGCTCACAGCAACCTCCAGCTCTTGGGCTTAGGCGATTCTCTTGCCTCAGCCTCCCGAGTAGCTGGAACTACAGGCGCCCGCCACAACGCCCAGCTATTTTTGTTGCAATTTGGCCGGGCCGGGCTTGAACCCGCCACCCTCGGTATATAGGGCCAGCGCCCTACCAACTGAGCCACAGGCGCCGCCCTCTGATTATTTTTTCAATGAATTTATCCTTAAGATTTTCCTGAGTTGAAGAATATTCTACAACCAGAGGAGGGACTCCAATTTCTCTGGCTTGATTCAGACTAAACAGTCTCCACCTAACATAATGCCGTGTGATGCCTGTAATGATGTCCAGGAGTACGGTTTAGGCTTCTGACAGGAGCTATACGTTTTAAAAGTTTATTTCCCTGCTGGGGCTCCCATTAGCTAGACTTTAGGGATAAACCCCAAATTACTGATCCTTGAGGCTGTTCTCCTCCTCCAACCACCACCAGTTAGTAAGGGATTAGGAAAAGGTTTTGTTGTTCCCGGTGCAACAGCAGAAGTCAGTCTCCCTCGGTAACACAATCCTGCCCAAGTTCCTAATCAGGGCTCTTCTGCCTTCCAAACTCCCCAGGTCCAAGGCCCGGGGAGCTGCCTCCACTAGCCAGCGGAGTTAAGGCCTCTGCATTGAGGACCCATTAATCACTGAGTTGCCCCACCCGATGAACGACCCTCTACCCTCGCTTGCTCTGACCTCCGCTCCACCCCATTTCGGGGCGCGCTTCACCACGGCCCCAACATAAGGGACGCCATGCTCAACCCCCTATTGTCTCCATTTGGATTCACCCTTCCCCTTAGCCCACTCCCTCCTCGAGGCTGCCATTTGGTCTCGTCCGCCTCCGCGGCCCTCCCTCCCAGGCGGCCTCTCACCAGGTGAAGCCTAGAAGGCGAGCTGCATTCGCAGCTGACCCCCAAATCCACGCGCGACTCCAGAGCCCTCCCAAGCCAGATTACTCTTCCGGGGGGATCGTTAGGGTAGCAGGTAGTCAGACGCCGTCAGTTTATGCGCTGTACTGCAGCAGCCTGGCCTGGAGGGCTTCATCACTCAACTACACTTCCCAGCAGGCAACGCAACCGCAGTTTTGCTTCCAAAAAGTGAGAGCGACCAGACGGGGAGCCGGAACCCTGCCGCAGCGTCTTCTGGGATTTGTAGTTTGGACGAGAAGCCCGGCGAGTACTGGGAGGACTCAACGTCCTGGGCGGGTCGGGAGCGGTGCACCCTGGGAGTTGTAGTTAGTCCTCGATGTCCCCGAAAGTTTGGCCTGGTGCGGGATCCTGAAAACGTGAGACACTAAAATTTCCAAAACTGGAGTCTCATTGTCAGAGCTGTCTCCAGAGGGCATCCTAGACAGCCACACTTGGTAACTCAACAAAATAACTCCCATCCGTTGCTGTTATTAATATGCTTGCAATTTAAGCCCCACCCATTGCCCGATTGTCGTCATCATTGTCAGTCGTTGCTCTGAGCGTTAATATGAATTATCTCATTTAATCTTTATTACAACTCTTAGGTCACGTGTCATTCTTAGCCCCATTTTACAGATGGGAAAACAGAGCTCTTCGATAATAACTTCTCAAGACTTTATTAGGCTAGTTTGTGATTACGATTCCATAGCCCCTGTTGAGAGAAAATTAGTAATCTGACCGGTTTACCCCATTTCTGAACTCCAAGGCTTTTTCCCTTCCACAGTAAACTCCCCCGTTATGTATGATAAATATAATGTATGTCATCAGTGTACTATAATGATGTTGCTATTATTCCATTTTCAAACGTGGCCCTTTCAAAGACAGAGATGTCTACTGATATTTGGAAAAATAAGACTTAGGAAAAGGAAGCACGGCAATGTGTGTGTAGTTTGATCCATTTTTTAAAACAGAAATCCTTACCTACAAACTTAGGGAAAGGTCTGGGAAGGAAACTTGAAAACCCACCAAACTGTTGTGGGGTAGAGGAGTAGGGTGAAATACACTTTTCAATTTTTCTTTTCTTTTTTTTTTTGCAGTTTTTTGGCCAGGGCTGGGTTTGAACCCGCCACCTCCAGCATATGGGGCCGGCGCCTTACTCCTTTGAGCCACAGGTGCCGCCCCAGGTTTCAATTTTTTAATCTGTAATATTATTCGGAATCATTTTAATTTTCTTACTATAATCATATGGAACTTGAAACAATCATGTTTTTAAATGACAAAAAACATTAGCCTGTCTTATAGGACTTGAGTGAGATTTTGCAGTAGAAAGTGTTCACATCTCAGCCCTACATTTACAATAGCTGTGCCTCCATTTTCTCATCTGTAAAGAGAAAAAAATACCACCTTGGTAAATCTCCTTGTTAACAGGATCAAAGGAAGATAATATAGTGGGATGTGCTTAGTGAACTGTGAAATCCTAGAACAGATAAGAGAGATTTGTTGCTATTTTTTGAGGTAAAATGGAGACAACATAGGAAATTTTCTAAGGTTTTTTATTTCTCTATACCCAGAACTCATTTTCTACCGGGTAATGTAAACAGAAAATAATTAATGAACAACCATCTCTGCCCTTCCTTTCCCTGAACAGATTCAGTTAATTTGCTAAGAAAGCTGGGTACAGTGTACTTCAACCATGACAATCACCAATTAGTATTACCATCACTTCACTGTCCTGAGCCTCAGTTGTCTCACCTGTAAAATAATCTCAGACCCTAGAATTCTCATAGATTTGTGGATTTTACTCCCCCATCCCAATTCACTAAAGTCTGGAATTGGACGAGAAGATATGATTACCTTTCTAGATCTATCATTCTAAAACTTGAAGAATAGGAAATTAAAATTAGGCTTCAGTAAAAAAAAAAAAAAAAAAACATTTTCAGAAAGTAAGCCAATCAGTTCCTCATCAATGGTCTCATCTTTTGTCAACAGCATCATTAACTGTATGCAAAACTTTTAAAAATCTTTCTATATTTCAGAAATTCTTAAGAGAGCTTTTAATAAAAATTCCTTCATTAAAAAAGTTTAAAGGCCTGCAGAAAAACACAGGAGCAAAGGAATGAAAGAAGAGGGGAAGAGAGTTCTAGTAGTCTAGTTCCAATTTAACTCTAGCTGCTAAAGTGAAAAAAAATCAAGAAGTCTTAGAAGACCTTCAACTAAACAGCATAGCTGAAGTTCCAAACCCAGGTCAGCTGGGCAGTGCCAAACTGGTTTGAATCTTCTCCTAATTGCCTTAGAAATAAGCAAAAGACAATGAGATGAATATCTTTCATAAAGATAAATTTTTCTAATTGAAGTGATGATGATTATAAATGCCTTTATTTGGCAAATTGAAAATTTGTGTTTCCCTCCCCCCAAATTCAGTAATATTTAGTTTGCGAAATCCAAAAAGCTGGCAGATGTTGTTGTAAGGGAACTCATAAATGAGTAAGGTTCAGTTTTCCTACTTCTAAAAAGATTATGGTATTTAGAGGAGACAAATATCTAGAATTGCCAGATTTAGCAAATGTCCCAAGTATTTGTCCCAAATGTTGTGTGAGATATACTTACACTACAAAAGAAGTCATTGTTCATCTGAAATTCAAATTTAATTGGGTATCCTATAGTTTATTTGGCAACTTCCTATTATTAGTGTCTCAGGACTTAGTTGGGCAGTAAGCAAACACACACTGATAGATGAATCACAGATAATTGATACATTGAGTTTTAAAGTTGAAAGGAGCCATAGAGACCATCTGGTTTCATAGGTAAGGGAACAGAGGCCAGATAAGCTGCATATCCATATGGCACCTATAATAGACTGCTCAGGCTACTATAAAGAAATACCACAGACTGAATGACTTAAACAACAGAAATTTATTTTCTCACAGATCTGGAGGCTGGAAAGTCCAAGATCAAGGGCCAGGTGATTTGTTTTCTGGTGAGATCTCTCTTCCTGTCTGTATCCTCACGTGGTGGAGGACAGAGAGAAAGAGAGA
>CAUYPK010111389.1:0-40347 GCA_963574355.1 Loris lydekkerianus | reverse complement strand
CACCCCACCACGCCCTGAAGGTAACTCCCACGCCCCAGTGCCAGGGAGGACGCCACTCTCTGTACGATGACGCCCCGCTTTCCAGCGAGCACGCCCCTGTGCCTGGGAGGATGCCCTGCAGTGAACTCTGATGCCCCCTGTGCCTGGGAGGACGCCCTGCAGTGAACTCTGACGCCCCCTGTGCCTGGGAGGACACCCTGCACTGAACTCTGACGGCCTCTGTGCCTGGGAGGACGCCCTGCGCTGAACTCTGACGCCCCCTGTGCCTGGGAGGACGCCCTGCGCTGAACTCTGATGCCCCCTGTGCCTGGGAGGACGCCCTGCACTGAACTCTGACGCCCCCTGTGCCTGGGAGGACGCCCTGCGCTGAACTCTGACGGCCCCTGTGCCTGCGAGGATGCCCTGCACTGAACTCTGACACCCCCTGTGCCTGGGAGGACGCCCTGCACTGAACTCTGACACCCCCTGTGCCACTGCATCCTGGGACTTCCCTGGTGCTCCAAAGCATCCTGAGACTTCCTCTCGCACTCCTACTGAGGTCCCAGGCTTTAATCCAGAGTGTCTATTTGTCATGTCTCCTTTGCCTCTTCAATCTGGAATAGTTTCTCCATCTTCATCTCTCATGACCTAGGCATTTGCAGAGTAGGGGTCAGATGTTTCCTAAAATGTTCCTAAACTCACATTTTCCAGGTCTTAGTTTCTGACTGTGGTTACAGTTTTGTGGGACGAAGACCTCAGGGGGAGAGGGGTCCTTTCCATCACACAGTGCGGGGCACCTGCTGTCAACACAACTTACTGCTGCTTACACTGTGTTGTAGACCTCGGTCAGGTTTCTCTGTTATGAAGTTGCTATTCTGTCCTTTCTGTGCTTGATTCTTTAGAAGTAAATTCCTAAAATCAGCCCATCTTCAAGGGACTCCCCCCTCCTGGAGAGAGGAGTATGGAAGAATTTGTGGGCACATGTTCAAACCTCTCCTATCATCAATAAACATTTTGGGGACAGATATTTTGAGACTATGAAAATACCCTATTTTTCTTAAAATTTACTCACTGATTTTAGCGATCACCAGCAATTTTCATCTGTAGCATGATCACTGCAGTGTTCTGGTGGTGATTATTTTCTATTTCTCTCATTTCTTCTACATTTTTAAATTGGAATTCTTTTGTAAAAAAATTGTTTCCTCTCATTTAATTCCTGAACCATGTATTTATAACAGCATGCCCTGGATATCAGTTTCATCCTTTGGATTGTAATTCAAGGATACATTTATTTTATTGCTCAAATAGTTCCAGCTTTGGTCATTCAGAGCCCTTTCAGGTTGGTTTCTTTGTCCTTTTGATATACCTTTTTTTTTTTTTAATTTTAAAATTGTTTCAGGATTCTTTTTTTTCTAGTCATAAAAGATGCTCCTTGCCCGTCTTGTGTTGTCCATATCCCAGCCCTAGGAATAGAAGTTTCTCCATGGATCCTGGTAACTTTTACACTCTTTCTGGGAGATGGTATCACCTGGCTTTGGGTGTGTCAGCTGCTCCTCTAACCTCTCAATGGACAGAGCTGGAAGTAAATGTATGTATGCTGATCCCCCCCCACATATATACACACATATACACACCACATATATACACATATGCATACACACATACATGTATACACACATACACACACATTATTTGTCTATCTACATATTAAAATATATTATATGTATTGAAATAAACATGAGTTATTCCCTAATCTAGGAAGGTGGAGGGGTGGTGCAGGTCCCCCTCACCTGCTGCCAATGGGCCCTTGTGGTGGGACATCTGAGCTGCAGGGCTGCTCCCTGTGAGCTGTGTCACCAAGCTTGATTGCACAGTGCAACTTCTCCTGCAGTTAATCTGATGGTGGCCGTGTACACAGCCAGTGAGAGGCAGGTTGGGGGAGAAAGGCTCAGATGGGTCCAGTGACTTGTCATTGGAGAGAATCTCAGATGAGTGATATCCGAGGCCTTCCCTGGATGAAGGCTGAGCTGGATTCTAATTTGAAATTTTGAGCACATCGTCATCTATAAAATAATGTTTTACACATATTAAAGTAACACATGCTGGGAAAATTATTTCAAAACGAGTAAAAATCCATCTCAACTCTCTCTTCTGGAAGTGAGCACTGTTGAGAGTTTGGTGGGAATTTTCCCATATCATGTCTGCACACCCATTTAATAGTATGGCATGTAGTTTTGTGAGTGCACGTATGTATTATTTAGATATTTTCTTCTATGATTTCTTTCTCTTGATTATCTTGCCATTCCGCAAGGTGCACATATTTCAAAACATCATGAGTACAAGATAAACATATGCCATTTTTATTTGTCCATTAAGATACATAAACAAATACATTAAGAAAAAACAAAAGTGAAATATGTCTCGCATGCTCATACTTCTGGTGGTCACGCCCCATGTGGCAACAACTTGGGGAAGCACGTTGGAAGCACTGCGCTCGCCTGCCTACTTGAGGTGTCGGTCAGAAGGGACAGTAGATGCCCACACAGGCATTACGTTCATAGCTGTTTTATTTGCTTTATACCTAAATTAAAAACAACTTGATGTCCATTAGCAGAAAAATTGATGAAATGTGACTGAAAGACACTCAGCAATTTAAGGATGGACGATTGATACAGCAACATGGATGGATCTGAAAATATGCTAAGGGAAAGAAGCCGGACAAAATGCAGTATGAACTGTGTGAATCCATTTATATAAAGTTCCAGAAAATGAAAATTAATCTCTAGTGACAGAAAGTGGATCAGCAGTTGCCTGGGGAAAAGACAGCACCCAGGGGCAGAAGGAGGCTTTGGCGGTGGGTGTGTTCCTGTCCTGATCATGGTGACTGACTCAGGGCTGTGTCATGTGTTAAAATGAGGTCCCAGATTACAATTTTATTGTAAGTGCCTGCAGTTTATTGTACCAATTAGACCTCAACAAAGCTGATTAGAAAAGTACCCCGGGTATCTTTCAATCATTGTTTTTAGATGTGCATTATTGCATTAGTTGCACAGAATATGCTTTGACATAGATGCCCCCAAATTAAAAACCCCACTCTCCATGAGTGTGAAAGCTGCATGGAGTTTTAGTGACTCATGACAATTTCCATATATGTGTATCTGTTCATTTTTGCTATTATTTCTGCAGAGAGATTTCCTAGAAATGGAATTGTTGGGTCAATGGGTATGCACATTTTAATTTCTAAATGATACTTCCCAACTGCCCTGTAAAATTTTTAAAAACCAACCTGAACAAGCAAAAAGTAATGTAGAATTGTTCCGTTGATACACTGTCTCATCAACAGTGTGTGGGCGAGCTCATCTTTCCATGCCTTAGCAGCATTGCCCTGAGTTAACAGGGCTGACAGCCCTGCTATGTCCGCTAACAGGTCAGTTGCTCCTATCATGTTAAGGGCAGTGGTGGGGATGGGGCAAGCTGCCACGTGGAGAGATCAGGCTTCTCAGGGGGACCCACACATAGAAGGGGAGGCTGAGACATTAGGCATTTAAAAAGCAGCTCTATTTATAAAGGGACAAGTAGAAATTACCAGTCAAGAAGGGTCCTATCTCCAGGCCACAGCCACAGTGCATCCTGCCATGCACACCCGCCTGCACCGCCACTGCACAGGGCCACTCAGGCAGCATGTGGCAGTGGTAGGGGTAGCAGCTGCTGGACAGGCCCCATTGGCTGCTCATGTGTGGGAGGGCTGTGCCTTCGTCCATCATGGAGAGGCGACTCGGCGCTGTTCTGTTGTGCACAATACTGCTGGCCACCCTTGACCTTTGACTCAAAGTTCTGAGATGTAAATTTTCATAAGCAGCTGTGCTTCCCGCTCTGCTCATTGCCCATGTTTGGGCCACGGCTCAGCCGGCTGAGCGGGAGCCAGGACTCTCTTTCACGTATAGCCCCAGAGCAAAACAAAAATAAAAACAAAACCTTGTGACTTATGGGCGAGCCTTCAACAGGACTCTGCTCCTCCTGTCACTGAGTCTCCATCTTTTCTGGTTTTCAAGGCAGGACCAAACACTGGCAGCAAATGGTGGCCCTGAGGCTTCCTGGTGGCTGTGGCCACTGGCGCCTCCTTCCTGAGTTGCTGCCCCAGGACGCAGGTGCGGACTTCTGCTCCAAGGGCTTATCTTCTTCCGCCAGGAGGAGGCAGGGCCGGGGAGAGGCTGGATCTGAAGTGCGAGAGCTAAGGGCCTGTGGCTCCCCCGCCTCAGCTCCCTTTTCACCCGTGGTGAGACATCCATTTGAAGTCAAGAAAACCCCAAGATGTGCGTTTCCTCATGTGTTCAGACCCCTCCTTTGTGTTGGTCCTTTGACCATTATTCTTATTTTGAGGAAATTACTTTGCTCTGATGTTCTTGGATTTTTCTTACGTTTTAAAAGGAAGATTGAAGACCTGTTGGGATGTTTTCCATGAAACACCTGAACAAGTTCTGTGGCTTTTGAATCCAATTCCGTCAGGTGGTTAGATAAACATTTCCAAATACTGCGGAAGCCCCGGGGGAGTAAGTGGGCTCACAAGCACCTGGGAATGAGCCTGAATCTACCCTGGAACGATCCTCTGTTCTGTAGGAAAATCAAGCCCAGGTAATGTATAAACGAATGCGTCAGGTGGTGGCCTGGGCTTCGGCAAGGTTGCTGCCTTCCTGGAGGTCAGGATGTCACAAAAGGGTGTCAGACAAACTAGTCAGTAAGATAGCTTCAGACAGTGGAGTAAATGTCATGAAGAAATGATCCTGGGGCATGTGTGCAGTGAATTCACGCCAAAGGAGGGTGAAAGGAAGAAAGAGAACTGGCTGTTCCTCCGTCCTCTCCTACGAGCCCACAGTGTCTATGGTCAGTCCCTACAGCACCGTGGTCAGTCCCTGCCACCTGTGGTCAGTCCCTGCTGCACTGTGGTCAGTCCTGCCATCCTGTGGTCAGTCCCTGCTGCCCTGTAGTCAGTTCCTGCTGCACCATGGTCAGTTCCTGCAGCACTCATGGTCAGTGTCTGGAGCACTGTGGTCAGTCCTGCCATCCTTGTGGTCACTCCCTGCTGCCCTGTAGTCAGTCCCTGCAGCCCTGAGGCACCAGTGGTGCTTAGGCCCCTGAGTCATGATGCCCACACAGCTCTTCCCCATTTTGCTCTGAGCCACGTTGCACTGGTGGCTTGCAGTTGGCCCCAGTGGACATTTTTCCACCACCAGAACTGGTCAATGCTACTGATAGGTTCTTCCCACCCTCTGCTTCAAAGAGCTGGTTGTTAAAGATTTTCCAGTAGTCAGCACCTACCTGGCCCTGAGGTCCCCACCTTGGTGCAGGTGTGTGGCTGGCCTGCCGGAGGGATCTGCCTGTCCGCATTGGACCCGTGGGTATCTCCCCGGAATTGGTGAGAGCTCAGACAGTAACACCCTGGGCCACTGTGAGGAGGGACAAGCAGGAGGATCTGGCCAGGAAGGGGCAGGCAGGTCCACAGAAGGGTCCACCCCACTGTGTCCTAGTCCAGCCCCTGCCCTCCTACACTTCACACAGACCTTGAGAGCAAGCCTTACCTCAACGGATTCACCATAGTTCCAGAAGGGACAGACATAGCTCAAGTGTTAGAAGAATCCAGTGTGCCATGAGTAAATCATGATGGGCTAACCCACTGGAAGACCATGACAGGTAGATTAGAGGGGCTTACAGAAGAGAAAAATGCAGAATTAATGAACACAAAGTAATTCTGAATAGAAGAGGCATTAGATTATTGAAGTAATCACAAGATAGCTTGACCAAATGGCTTATTTTTAGGCTCAACAGAATTTTCAGAGTAGGGCATGAATTGATTGATTTGCTGATCGAGCATTCATTTATTCATTCAGAACACTGCGTGTTAGGTACAATGTTCCAGGGCTACAACATTGACAAACTAAACAAGGTTCCTAATTTACTGCCTAGCAGGAGAGACAAACACTAATCGAATAATGACATCAATAGATGAATGACTATAAACTATGGTGCGTGCATGTGTGCGCATGAGGTTTACCTTCTGAGAGTTCAGCCTGTGCAAAGGTCCTGAGCCCCGAGGGGCAGAGAGCACAGAGGGCCAGGTAGAGGACCCAGGGTGCTAAGCTGTGGTGGTGTCACACTGAGCGGCAGGCAGGGCCACCGCACATTGGCCAGAGTGGTGGGAGGTCGTGGAAGCCCCACAGCCTGCAGGGGAGGGGGCTCTGCTGTGAGGACCCTCTCCAGATGCTGCTGGGGACAGATGGGAGAGGAGCGAGTCCTGCTGGGGAAGGCTGGACCGTGTGGCTGATGGTGTGAGGCTCCCCCCCATCGTGGTCCACAGCTCTGCACTTCAGAGAGTTGGGAAGTGCACAGACGGGAACCTGTTTCTCATGCTTACTTTTTGATTTTCATAAATGCAAATTAAAATACTTATCTGGTCTATAAAGACTTGGCATGTTTAAATAACCATTATCCCTTCAATATATTCCAGGGATGTCGGAATCATTATTCTCACGGATAGAATAGGCATTAAATCCACAGGGGAGTCATTAAAAGATGGCTATTTCTCTCCGTTTGACCGAAGCCGCAGTTGTAATGTATTTATTCAGGATTTAGAAAATGGGATTCAATTAGAACTGAAACGGTGTTGAATTAAGTAATTCCTATTGTATTTGCCTGACAGACAGGGGTGGGCTGACCTGGGCGGGGAAGGGGCCCTTCTGGCATCCGGCCGCCTCCTGTCTGCCGGCGGGATGCCACCAGCTCACAGAACAGCCTGCTTAACCCCTTGATCGTGGCTTTCATCTCATTAGCGACATCTGGGAGCCACACGGTCTCCTTGATACAATTTGATACCTTAATAGGAATAATCTTCTTTATTCAAGTTGTCTGGAAGGGCTTAACTTCAGGGTATTGCTGTCAGGTGCTGTTGTGAAGCTTGGTCGTGCTCCTTTTAAATAACGAGGCATTATGAGGGGACAAAGCCCACGGAAATGGATATGCCAGCTCCTTTCTAACTTTCTTTTTTTATAGTGATAGAGTTTGCGATTTCTAGTGACAAGGAAACTTTGAGCTATTTGGAAAGATGTTCTGACGCTTGCCTTGTCACAGTTATAGCCCTGGTCACGTCTACCAAAGAGGACGCGCTGAAGGCAATTATTATGGGCCTGAAGACAGGATTTTCTAGCCAATTAGAAAATGAAAACTAATAATAATTTAACTGATATTAAAAAACACTACTCTTCCCTCCCTTCCTAAAAAAACATGGATTTTCTTTTGGCTGTCTATACCAAGCAGATATTTCAAACAGCTATTAAATTTCTCCTTTCTGCTGCACAGCCAAGATGCAATATGAATATTCAGAGGCTACGTTGGAACAAACAAATGCCCACAGGTGTGGTTCAAGCGTCACGCTGCTGTTGTGACCATGCCATGCCCACACGTGCTCTGAGGACATCGGCAGCACCCCGCGTGGCCAACTGTGCCTGCTACCCGTTATGGGTCTGCTGCCCACGCCCCAGGTGAAAATTTCCTCCCAGAAGCTGCACAGTTTATTGCAGAGGATGATAGAACCAATGACAGTGATGTCTTTTCTACTGTTAGAAAATAAATGGTGGATAATTTTGGTTTGAGAGAAAAGGGAGGGAGGATGAGGGGCTTAAAGCCTGTGGATTTCTGAGCAGGGTGTTGAAATCCAGGCATGGATTCAGACAAATGATGGGAAATGTTTGCAGTCTTTTGACAAATAGCAACCTCAATGAATTTTTCATACATGCAGAATGAAGAAGGTGGACTTGGCAGCTTTCAAAATATTTCTCCATGCACAAAAGTGGCTAACATATGCTCAACCCCCCATAGGGCACCGCTATCCCCTTTGGAATATCTGTAAGCAGATGGTGTGTCTTTGTGAAAATAGGAGAAGGCACGGGGAGCTCAGAGGATGGGCCGGGGGCATTCCCTTAACAGAACTCTATTGACCTAGAAGGCTGATGCCAACTCCTTGCTGATCAGGAAAAATTCTGGAGTTCAGATGAAAGGATATTTCCCCAAAACACATTGCAGAAGCAATAAATCATTGTATGAATTTTTATCGACACATATAGCTTCTCACTTTTCACTTTAAACAACTTCCTGAAAAGATTGAAGCAGTCAGTTCTCTTTTTTGAAGAACAAAGTCATTGGCAGTGCCTGTGGCTCAAGGAGTTAGGGCGCTGGCCCCATTTACCGGAGGTGGTGGGTTCAAACCCGGCCCTGGCCAAAAAACTGCAAAAAAAAAAAAAAAAAAAAAAAAAGAATAAAGTCATCATCTGGCAGATAAGCTCAACCCCCCCCCCCCCCCCACACACACACACAATACCAAGCAAAGAGAAAAATCCTGGGATAGGTGTGGATAAGATGAAGAGTTATCCCGACAACACAGTCTTCAGCCATCAAGCTTGGGTGGCTGGGCTGTCACCTGGATAAGAAAACAGGGAGTCCCCTGGGTGGGTGGCACTGTTGATTAAAGACTCTCTTTTCAGTTCTTGGGATGAATTTACTGCACACAACTGGGGCGTTCAAAGGAATGTATGCGTCATTTAATAGGGGCTGTATCTCAGCTTCCTTCTGGAGGGCGTAGGCCTCGAGTCCCGAACGGAAACCGCAGCTCCGTATCTCCAGACTTCCCTCTGAGCCCCCCAGCACAGCAGAACACCTTGACCTCAGTGAGGCATGAGGTGCAGCGCCCTCCAGAGCTCTGTGTCCACTCAACACCCCTCAATTCTAATTATGGGACATACTTGTTATTCTTATTAATGGCTGTGGTTTATTCCAAAGAACATCTCAACAGCTCTAAGAGTGCCCTGCCATGAGGGCTGCCCCGCCTGGAATGATGTACAAGCTCATGTTCATGGTGTGAAACAGATACTGTGACTTAATGCTGTGGAGACTTAGAGTGTTTATGGCAAATACCAGGAAAACGTGTGCTGTAAGTGGCCCTGAGTCCCGGGACCTTATCTCCAAGTGGCTTAATTAACCTGGGTGAGTCTGTGTCACCTTCCTGGAGAGTAGCTGCTATCATAATAGCCAAGTCTACTCTTAAAGAGAATGGAAAGCTTCCAATGTGGGGTGAATCACGGGTGCTGCTCCCACCAAGAGCAAGCTACACATTTCCTGAGAATGTTCCAGGAGCCATTTCTTCTCCAGAGCGTGCGGCGAGGGCATTTTGCTGGGTCCTGTGGTCCTCTCACAGGACACCGAGTGGACGGTCAGACTCAGTTAAGGAGTGGAGAGCCAACAGACGTCTCAACAGACATGGAGACACTGTCCTCCCATCCCATTTCCTATCTGTTTCCTAAATTCAGGAAATCTTAGAAACGCTGTTCTAAGTCCTCGGAGGGAAAGCCAGCAGTGTCTGCCTGACTTGGCCACACCCAGTTGACTCCTGAAAGATGGGAGCAGGAGCAGCAAACTGCCCATTGGTCGATGATCACCCTGGTGTTTATGTACCTGCCTGGGGCTTCCATTTCCATGTCACCTGGTAGAATTCTTACAAAGCCAGAATTATTCTAATTCTGTAAACGACTCTTAGTAATCATAAGACTGAGGGGCCCCTGGATCTGGACTCCTCACCCCTTCACTGCTGAGTTACGTGGTGACCTCTCTGTAGAGAGAGTGAGCGTGTCGCCGTTACCAGCCAGGCACCAGGCACCGCGATAAGCATCTCGCACCCTGCCCAGAGACCCTCACTGCTTGGGATGGCTGGTGGCTCATCAGTCAGGTGTGTCTTGTCAATCATGCATCAATAAGCCGAGATACCCAACTGAGTGGATGGCTTCCGAAGCCCAATTTCTCCCAGACAAAACGATGGACAAGCATTCTGTGAAGGAGTCCTGTGGCAGAGGGAAGGCTGCCAGCTACCTTGGCACGTTCCTGTGTTCAAATTCCAGAAGCTGGGAACCATTTTCAAAGAGCTTGTTCTCCCATCCCAAGGACGTCTTCAGAGGCTGCTCCAAGGCCTGCACCCAGGCAGAAGGCACCTGTCGCCCTGGAGAGTCCAAGGTTGCTCGGGTACTCCACCAAGTATCACACAGGGCTAAGCTTTTCATAGAAAATGAATGACGAGGGAGGGAGGGAGGGGGAGATAAAAGAATAGAAAAGAAAACAAAAATATCATGGTTGCCCACCTACATGGCTTCGCTCTTTCACTGGTAATTTGGATTTTAAAATGTTTCTCCTGCAAACTCCACGGCGTGGTTTCATCTTAGTTGCTTTTAAGAACCCCACCCTCAAAAACTCTGCCCAACTTAGATAATAATACCACAGTTGAAAGTAGAATGATAATGACGTTTTCCAACCATTTTTCTCTTTTTCTGTGCCATTCCAGTTAGATGACAATTTTGTTTACTTGATGCTAGTAAAATTCCAGTTGTGCTGTGAGCTTTCTGGAGGAGTGAGAGATTTATTTTCTTGCTGGCAGTGTGGTGCACACAGACTCTTGCGATCTCTCTACGATCTTTACAGTGATACCTCCAGAAGGCCACCATGGTGCAGAAACAGGTCAGGGCCAGGGGAGCCTGTGCTATGCTCAACCCCTCACCCTAATTACGTTGATTCACCCCCTGTTGATAGAAATTCAGGTTTCTAGTTTTTGCTCTTAAGAATAAAACTGCGGTGAGCATTTGTGTAAAGCAAACAAGCCAAATAACAAAACAACAAATTGCATCACACCCCGCTGGTGTATCAGGAAGGGGGTGAACCCCACATGGGGGCCTCCCGCCCGCAGCGCAGGTGGCCTGTGAATAAGCTCACAGAGGCCAGCACGGAGGAGACGCCCTGCCCCCTCCCTCAGGAGGGAGCGTAGCCGCAGTGCAATAGACCTTAATTCTCTATGAAATCCCAGCACTCCTTTTTTGCTTTTATGTGAAATCTCCCAAGTTTCAAATATCAGCAGGTCTTTACAAAAAGAGAGGGAAGCTTTGTGAAAGCGGATGGAATAGGCTGGCGGCCTCCTTTCTCGCTGTCAGACTTCAGCTGGTGACCCCGGCTGGTGACCCCGGCTAGCTCCTGTGATCACACTGGACCCAGACATTTCCTCGAGCCTTGTCCTTGACGGGTTAATCACTCTGAGCGTTGGCCCTGGGCACTGCCGTCCTCCTCCTCACACATTTTCCCCTTGTTTTTATTAATTCCTCATTACTCGGTTTACAGCCTCACCTCACGATCTGTTGTCACCCGAATTACCGTATTGGCGCCTGATGTGACAGGTTTTCTCAATCCTGCCTGCATTATTATTGCACTTCCTTTCTCCTGCTTTGCCACACTTTACAGTACCAGGCGTCCTCAAACTTTTTAAACAGGGGGCCAGTTCACTGTCACTCAGACCTTTAGAGGGCTGGACTATAGTTAAAAAAAAAACAAACAAAAAAACTATGAACAAATTCCTATGCACACTGTGCATATCTTATTTTGGTGTTTATGTACCTGCCTGGGGCTTCCATTTCCACGTCACCTGGTAGAATTCTTACAAAGCCAGAATTATTCTAATTCTGTAAATGACTCTTAGTAATCATAAGACTGAGGGGCCCCTGGATCTGGACTCCTCACCCCTTCACTGCTGAGTTACGTGGTGACCTCTCTGTAGAGAGAATGAGCGTGTCGCCGTGTAAATGTAAGAGTCACACCGCCTCATGTGGCCTGCGGGCCACAGTGTGAGGACCCTGCACACACAGAGACACATAGTGGGAGCTTTATACGCACTCGGCATCAGGTGATGTATTGACTAGAGTGAAGGCTTAGCACCTTTGGAAATGATTGTGTTTAAAAACGCGTTGTGCTTTTGTTTATTTCTTTGGACTGTGCTCTCTACTTGATGCTGATATTACTCTACTGAATTGCCAATCGATAATTCCAGGGAACAATAGTTTCTCTTGAACTCTCCCACAAATGTCCTTAATTTCCTTGCTTTAACTCCCAAGGTCATTCTTCTTAACTCTCCAATCTACAGAGTTCATGGCCTTACAGTTTTTAGCTGTTGGTCGAGAGGGTCCCACACCAAATACTACTGAGACTTCAAGCCTGTGCTTTTGCTCTTTTGTTTCTTTTCATTTTTAATCCTTCAATGGAAGTGATTTAATTTATGCACCCTTGAGTAACCTCATTTTAAATTCATGGGTTGTCATTTAAAAAATTAATCACACCACATATGTCTCTAAATATATGATAAACACCCGCAGTGAATGGGATATGGAGGAATTGAGAGAAATATTTCCTATAAATTTTCCATGAAGATGCATGCTAGAACTGGAAACACACAATGCCAGCAGCAATCGCTCCTTCTAGCAATTTGTTTTTACAAATAAAAGATGTGCTCTTGAAATTGGATATTAACAGTGGTACATTGGAAGTTGACGTGAGCGATGTTTTCACATGGGGTTGTTAGGTTTCCCGATGCCAGCAAGAAGTCGGCTCTGTGAAAAATCTATGATTTTATTAATATATACAGGACCCAGATCCTCAGTCTGCTTAGAGGCTTTTTAATGAGGTCGGTGCTGAAAACATGGGATGTTAAAAAAAAAGTTGAATAAATGGCACGGCAGGTCTGTGAAATCACATTTGATTATATTTTCCTCCCTTTTCTCTTCCAGTGTAGCAGGCTAAATACCCAGAGCACTGGAACACCATGTGGTCTTCTTAAAATGGGCTACTTGACCCAGAGTAAGGTCACAAACCGAGGCTGAGACAACGGTCTACTTGCCCAGGCACGGCCAGATCTTGGGGTGTCTGGTCTGTGGCTCATCCCTGGGCTCACAGATCAAAATGTCCCTTAGTGCCACAACTGGTGTGATATTAACTGTCAGAGCCACTGTGAGATCTAATTAGATAAAAAGAGTGATTTTTAAACATTGCCGGCAGTGGTGACGATCACTTTGCAAAACAAATCAAGATTCTCACGAACCTATCTGGGCCTCATCGGCTGGAGGGAAAAGCAGCCCCATCCCCAGTTTGTATCTATTCTGGAATTGCTGCTGGGAAGACGGAAGCACATTTTGTTGCTGTAAAGTGCCAGCGAGAGAACACTTTCACTTCATATGTAGTTTCTTAGGCTTCCGAGTCTTAATTGGAATATTTTCTTCTAAGAGAGGAGGGAGAAACAGCTAGCTTATGGAAGCTCCGACTCTGATCCCACTCTGTCCATATTTCTAATTGGAGACTTCAAAGTCAAGGCATGCTGTGTCCTGCTCGCAAATTCAGCGAGGTGAGAAGTAACGTGTTAGAATTTAGTGTCTTCTTTAAACTGCAGCCCGCCCTAAGCAGAAGCAATCTATCATCAGCCTGGTGCTGCCGTGAGCACGAGCCTCGCCTTGGCTGGAAGTCTGTGACCTTCGGCGTGTATTTGGGTGTTAAGATTTTCCGAGTGTTATAGTACATTGTCACAATATTATGTCACTGCCTCCCGAAGTATTGAGCAAATTATGACAACATGTGACTTATCAAATAATTATCTATTGAGGTTAATTAATGTAGACAGCCTATGGGGCTCCTTCAGGTAAATGGAATCTTCAGAGGGCTGGCACTGGTGAGATGCAGGTAGGTGGTTGTTTCAACAGTGAGTGCCCATGTCTTGGGAAGATTTTAGTTTTGAGGGAAAAGAACATTTAATTCCTCATATGGTATGATCTTTAGAAGCTTATTCTGACCCAGGTAGTCTATTCCTCAAGCTCACGATTTATTCTACTCTGTAGAAATACTGGATTGAATATACGATGATGTTACTTAACAGAAGATTCACTGAGGCATCATTTTTAGTGGGAAATCATTGAGGGACATTATCTTAGTGGACCGGAACAAAGAAATAATTGAGGCTCGTTCACAAATGGAGTAGGGTGCAGCCTGAGGGAGCATATGGTCAGCCCTGTGCTCTGACAGGGAGGCCCCACACACGGTTGAATGCAGAGTGTGGACGTGGGCTGGTGTGCGTCTGTAGTCCTAATGCAGTTTAAAGGACCATATGTGAAAACCAATTTTCTGTATGTCTGTGTGTGCAAATGTGTGTGCCCATGTGCCCGTCTGCGTGGGCACCTGTGCGTGAGTCTGTCTTGGGCGTGTGTGTGTGTGCGGGCAGGCGCCTCTCTGCGAACGTGCCCATGTGAGTGCATTTGTGTGTGCCTGTGTGTGCCTCACAGCCCATGTCTGAAGACCACCACCATGCCCATTTTCTGCCTTTATCCCTGTGGGTGCTATTGTGGCCTGTGGATAAGATTTCTATTTTATTTGCATTTGTATTTTCAGTATTTATTAGAGCGGGTGTTGTAATAAGAGCAAACAACCACAAATCCAGAACACCAGCAAAACCAGATAATTCCCTGTGTATACGAGCCTGACGACGAGGTTCGTGAACCTTCCTCTGTGCACTGCGCCAACTTGCGCCAACTCGGCAAGTGTCTGTAACCTTGATGTATGGGTGTCTCACAGCTGGGTTCCTGTTCATGTGCAGTGGTGCCTTGCTGAGGGGTGTTTGTCATTGTTGTGTGTTGTTGCGTGCCATCCTGAGAACATGGGGGCTTGAATTAGAGCAACGTTAGATTTCTTGTTCAACTTGGCAAGAGTGGAGGTGAAATCATAGACGTGTTAGTCTCAGTTTATGGGGATAATGCCATGAAGAAAATGGCAGGGTACAAATGGATTGAATATTTTTCCAAGGAAAGAGAAAGTATCACTGATGAAAAGAGGTCAGTGTGCCTAGTAACAAGCAGAACTGACAAAATTATTGCAAACACCCATTAGCTTGTACATCAAAATCATTGGCTGACTGTGAGAAGGACAGTAGACCGCAGATAGAGACACAGTTAGGAAAATCTTAGCTGAAACTCTTGGCAGGAGAAAGGTGGGGTTTTTGTATCACCATGCACCGTCTGTGAGAGTTTCTAGCCAGTAAGTAACTGTACTGGAACACTCTTCCTACTCACCTGCTCTGGCCCCCAGTAACCTTTTTCTTTACTTGAAAAGAAAGGAAATATTGAAAGGAAGATATTTTGATGACATTCAGGACATCAAGGACAATATGACGACAGCTCTGGTGGCCATTGTAGAGAGTTCCAAATTTGTTTTGAAGTGTGGACTAGCCGGGGGTGTGGCTCCACTGCACAGCTTCCCGAGGGGTGACCACAGTGCTGCTCAGCAGAGTGGTGTGCAGCGCTTCTCCCAGGGTGAGTTTGTGAACTTCGCTGTCAGACTCCCGCACACCCCACTTTGCACATCCCTCCACGGACATTCGGGTTGTGTTCAGTGTGGCTATTGTTCGTGGGGCTGCTGTGAACATTCAGGGATGGGTATCTGTGCCCCTGTGTTCAACTCTTTTGATCATATACTTAGGACTGGGATCTTAGTTTAATTTTAATTCTGTCCCTGACATCATGAACGCCTCAGTGAACCCCCGTGAGTGCTGACCATCACACCTGCATGAGTGAGTCGCCCTGCAGGGGAGTCAGGAGGAGGATCACTCTGCAGAGCGCCTGGTGCACTTTTCTGTCTGCTGGGGCCAGTGTCCCCTCCTGAGCAGGCACCACCACTTCCAACACTGAGACCACACAGGGGCAGATCCACCTTTTCAAAGATGAGCCCTTGGGATAACAGCCCCGGAGCCTCTGTGTCTCTTCCGAATGGCAGTGCTCTGTGCGGCTCTGATGTACCGCTAAGTACTTTCATTGACAGGTTTTGTGAAAAATCATTGGCATACAACATCACTTTAATTTTTTTCTGATGGTTTGAGTGCCCTAAGGAGCCCCTGGCCCATGAGAGTGGCCTGGGCTCACTCTGGTGCTCCCATGGACACCTGTGAGGGAGGCCATGCGTCAGATGCCTGCAGGGACCCCTGGGACTGGGATGGGTCCAGTCCTGGGCTCACTCACTCTTGGCTTCTCCCCAGGAGTTGAGCTTGAGACCACGTGGAGCGGATTCTGTGTCCCAGAGGCCATCAGGGTGTGGAGCTTGACGGGAAGCTTCATCCCTCTGCCTTCTGGTCAGGGCAGGAGAGCATCTCTGTCATAATGTGCAGAAAGTTGAGGACACATCGGACATTGGTCTGGCCAAAGTGCCCTGGTGTTGTACCTCATGGTGGTCACACAGGTGACGTGTCCCTGGGTGCTTCTGTCCTTTAATGAGGCTAGCCTGCTGTGAGCCACAGCAATCATCCTCAAGTGATTTTGGGGTCTCTGTGTGGGGACTACCAGCTCTCACGGTCCCCGCAGGGCCTAGACGAGCCACTTCACTTTATTCACAGACAGCAGTGTTGATGAAGGAAACCATTGCATTCTCTGTCCTCAGTAGACCCCAGGTTATTGCTGGGCAGAAAGAGCTCCCCTAGAAGTGAGGACTCCCTGGAGGCTCTCATGGACACTCGGGGTCTTCCCCGGAGGTGGCTGTATGAGCTGGAGCACGCCTCCCCATCCACTCAGTGCTGGATTGTTCTAAATGCTAATCTTTGGCCCGTGCTTTTGGCCACCTGAGAAAACACACATCCCCTACTAGCTGCAGCCTCCATGGAGCTGACACGTGCTGAAGGCCAGCTGGGGCCCTGGGCTCGGGTGAGTGAGAGAAATTATGAAGGTGGATATCGTTAGGAATGTGGGTTTGTTACAGCTCAATTCTGTCCCTGAATGCTACTGAAAACTTTACCCAGGGCAGTTCTGTAAGTCGAGCTGGCTTTTAGCAGAAAGCCTTCCATTAATGCCACAATTTCCATTCACAGGTGGACACATTTGAAGTCTCACAGCACATGGCAGGTGTGGGGTGGAGGCTCTCCCCTTGGATGGGAGTTGAGACCAGGGAGGAGCCAGGATGCCCCCTGCTCGGTGTATATGAGGGAAGGAAGGGCAGGGACGGAGCTCCAGTGCCCACCTCACTTAGTGCCATGGGGCGGGGATGCCTTCTGCTTCTGCTCAGCTAGTCAGTGCCAGGCATGCCTGGGGGGAGGGGGAACTCAGTGGTCCTCACTGCATTGTGAGTGATTTAATTAGTGGGCAGATGAGCAGGGTGGCACATGATTATGCCACTTCTGCCCCCAGATCTTCCCCTGGGCCGGCAGAAAGCATCTGAAAATGAAAGTGAAGCCTCCAGCCACTCACCAGGCCAGCTCAGAGCCTCTGCCAGGCACAGCCATCCATGGGCAATGACCTAGAACTCGGGGCAGGCAGTTTCCGACTCATCCCGCGGCAGCCTTTGTTTGTGCTCGTGACCCCTGGAAAGAGCGAGGGATTTACTGCTGGCGTTTTATCTAGCTGTGGGCTAAACAGTCTCATCACATCCGTGGCTTGGTGACTCGTGAAGGAGCAGGCTAATTTTATTACTGTTTGCTTAGCATACAGTGACGATGAATCCAGAGAGTTGATTTCACAAAGGACAGAAGAGAGGGAGGAGGAGCCAGACGGATGCAGGGATAACGCGATGCCACTTCCACTCTGGATGAGATGTCGGGAAGCCATCCACGGACCCACAGTGCCCATTGGCTGCTGTCAGTCTGCAAACCAGGACAGGTGTGATGCACACGCCCTGTGCTTAGCCTGTGACGGTGAATTTCATGTGTCAACTTCACTGGCCCAGGGGTGCCTTGGTACTTGGTCAAACAGTGTCCCAGGGGCAGCTGTGTGGATGTTTTGGGGTGAGGTCACCGTTTGTCTCAGTAGAAGGGGTAAAGGGATGCTCCCCCCCAGAGTGGGGGACTCATCCAACCCGCTTAACAGAACAGAAAGGCCAGCCTCCCTGAGTCAGAGAGAGCCCTCCTGCCTGGGTGCCTGTGAATGGGGACATGTCCTTGTTTGTGCCTTCAGGACCCTTCTGCTAGGTCTCGAGTCTTCCAGCCCTTAGGCAGGAACCCGCCTTTAACTCTCCTACTTCCAGCTCACCATGCAGGTCTGGGGACCTGCCAACCTCTGTGACTGCACAGCCCGTTTCTTACCACAAACCTCTCTCTACGCATGTCTCTGGGGGACCCACGTGGGGATTGAGTGCTGTTATTTCAGGGGCTCTGGTCCAGGTCAGGTGGATGCTAAGGTGTCAGGAGAGGTTTTCAGGGTGAGAAATGTGGGGCGCCACCTCCCACCTTTGGTCTCCATCGGTCCCTCCAGATAAACCCTGGTCAGGTGGGCGATTGGACCTTCCATCCCACGCCTGGGAGTATGAACTTTTGAGGGTATTGGGATCGCCCCGTCCCCCAGCTGCAGTCCACTGAGGAGCGTCATGCGGCCACATCTCAGTGCAGCTGCCGGATCAGAGCCGCCAGGAACCCACAGGCCTCCCTGGCTCCCATGCGCTGCCTCTGCGTGTTCCCCTCCTTGACTCCTCAACCCTGCTGGCAGGGCCTCCCAGCACCTTCTCTAGCCCGGCACTCTGAGGCCTCCGGGCAAGAGGCACCATGCTCAGAGGTCGGGAAAAAACACAAAATAATGTCTCCCAAACCTCTCCCAAGGTCTCAGACTCCTGTGACTTTACTACGATGAATGAAGACTCATAAAGGAACCCATTTAGATGGAAGATTGGCCTCCACTTTCACTGGGAGTTCTGGATTAATGATTACTGACCTAAAACAGCTTTACTACTTCCAAGTAGACCATCCGCTAGAATTCAGCAGCAGGAGGTATCCCCCGACTCCCTCACTAAGAACAGGGACCCAGACTGCAGTGCTACCTTCCACAGGTGCTATCAAAGGGAAGTGGACTCTGATTTTATATTCTTCGGTACATTTGTTTCATGATAAGAAATTGTCTTATTTTATAATAAAACTTAAACATGGGCATTTAATATGATTTATAATTAGCACGTAATAAGAATGCACAGGGCAACGAGTGTCCCAAGACTGCTCAGGAGCCGCCTCTGCTGTGGTTAGGAGAGGTGTATTTTCTCTAGTCATTGCTTTTATACTAAGACTTTTCTACTAAATCAAATTTCCTCATGAAGATTATAAAGCTATATATTTAAAGCCAAAGCCTGCCCGCATGAGCAAAAATTCTGAAGTAGCAGAGTCCAAATTAATGACCATTTCCTACAATTAAAGTGACAGTTAGTCACCCAGCCAATCGGCACTGAGGGACTGTTCTGCGCGGGGCGTCCGTGGGGAGGACGCAGATCCTGCTGAGTGAGCAGCGTGGGGAGTGAGACCCTTCAAGAGTGTAAACATTTATTTTCCCTTAGGCTTGTAATATCCTGTTCTATGTCTACGCAGGAAGAAAACGCCTCCTGTTTTTGTCTTTTGATTCATAATTCACATCCTCAGTGCACCAGGTGTCCTTACGATCACAATTGTTAATGTTTTCTCTTCGTGACGGTTTGAGCCAAGTCAATATTCTAATGTTGACACTTGGTGCTTGCTCGACATAATTTGTATATTACTTTCCTTAGAAACTGTAAAGAAAGGACCTCCCTGAAATAAAGGTTTAGCTTATGAAGATAGCCGCCACGTGCTAGCAGTCAGAAGTCGTTTATCTTCTGATTTTTGAGAAATATTAGAAATATCTGCAGTGGCAAGATATCACTAGAGCAGTCTACAAGATAAATTAGAAACAACGGTATCTCGCCTTTGATTTATTACACAGAGAATGTAATTGCATTCCTATGAATATTACTCAATGAGTGAAAAATGCCACGGCTGGTTCATTGTGATTTCTTTGGACTAAAACCCTGTCTGGTTCTTCTATCAATAGATCAGTTGCTGGGAACTTTAAACTACACGACACCCTTTTCGGGAAGGATGCGGGAAACGTTCTTCTCCCTTGCAGGCAGAGAGATGGGAGCAGGATGGTATTTGTGTACCCGGCTGCAGACGGGGCCTGAGATTTCCTGGCTGGATGCTTTGTTAGGTGAACAATCGCCCAGGTGCCGCGGAGTCTAACAACATGCCAGGTACTTGCCCAAAGTCCAGTCAGTCGGCCCTGGCTTGAGTCTGTGCCATGAGATTGGTTATTATACTGTTATTAGATGCACATGGGCTCCCCCCAGGGTGGGGATGGGGGCCCTGCACACCGGGATGGGTCTGAATCGAGGCACAGCCAGCGGCCACTCTAGCAACCATGAAGTTGGCAAATAAAGTAAGCAGAGCTGATGTGTTTTAGACGAGAGAAAAGGTTTAAAAAAATAATCAGAACTGGGAGGTGCCTGTGGCTCAAAGGAGTAGGGTGCTGGCCCCATATGCCGGAGGTGGCGGGTTCAAACCCAGCCCCAGCCAAAAACTGCAAAAAAAAAAAAAAAAAAAAAAAAAATCAGAACTTGAATTCCCTTTATTGCCATGGATCGTGAAGTACCTGCTGTCTCCACAGCAAAGGGCTTCTGTGAACATGGGTGGCGAGGCCTCCTTCTGAGAGAGTGCCACAGGCTTGAGACAATTGCATCCCCCCCCCCGCAAAAAAGTCCTAACAACTAGGAAATGTTGGTCTGATGTCACATCTCCAAAGTTGGTGGCAGACACAGGTATACCAGGTAGAATCTAGCACACGGACCAGGGTGCCGACGGTGTCCTTGAAAATGCTTAAGTTCACTGGACACTTGATCCCTCTTCTGAGAGGTGGTTTTTATCATCATTGAGCCCATTTTTCAAATGTGACACCTAAGGACCTGAGAGGCAGAGTGACTTGCCCTGGTGACGCCTGCACCATGGCAGAGGCTGGCTTTGAACCCACGGCTGTGGGGCCTCTGCTTCTTCAGCTGCACTGTAGAATCTTCCTCTTTCCCTGGACTCCAACCGCGCAAGGCAAGTGCTATTGAGCTAGAGGGGAAGGGAGCAATTAGGGAGAAGGTATTGAAACAGAGGTTCTCAATCTTCCTTATGCTGCGACCCTCTAATACAGTTCCTCATGTTGTGGTGACCCCTACCATAAAATTACCTTTGTTGCTACTTCATAACTGTAATTTTGCTGCTGTTATGAATCATAACGTAAATATCTGATATGCAGGATGTATTTTCATTGTTACAAAGGGGTTGTGACCCACAGGTTGAGAACCACGGTATTGGAAGAAGCAGGTGGTTGTCAGGACTGCCTCACTTGCTCTGCTGGTCCATGGTCTGCACTGGGCCTCGCTGGGCACAGAGAGGCCCCCAGGCACCTGACATCTCTCCACCTACAGGACTCGTCCGTGCCAGGCCGTAAGCTGTGCTCACGCTGTGCAGGACTCGGCGATGACACACCATCCTGAGCAATGTAGCAGACTCTCAAGGAGTCGGTGGCCTAGTTATGACATCAAAGCTAAGGCAGGAAAAACAATTACTAATAAAAGCTGCTCTGCTGACCGGTGTGGCAGGGCAGTCCCTCTGGAGTTTCTCAACATTTTAACCTTGACTATTGTCATTTTGGACCAGATAATTGTACAGGATAGTCAGCAGCATCCTCAGCCTCCACTGGATGTTTCCAGGTGTGCTGAGCAACCAGAGTGAGAACAGAACCTGTTCTCATGGCTGTGAATTACGAACCAGCCAGGGTGAACCGCCAGTGAGCCCCTGTGCCACCTTCTCCCTTCTCTCTGTTTGGTTAGCTCTCTGACAAGTCCTTCCCTCTCCCTCTCTCCCTCCCTCTCTCTCTCCCCCGTCTCCCTCTCTCCCTCACTATCTCTCACTCTCTCCCTTCCTCTCCCTCTCAGTAGCATCTAGGTTTTCTCAGAGTCATTACATCATTCTTCTTCTCACCTTCAATTCATTCATTCCAGAACGAGAGGAAATGTCTCAAGTGGCAGGTCCTGGGACACCTTGTGTTGGATTCTGTGAGGGTTGAGGCCATGCGCCATCAAAGGGCAGTTTCTGGGAGCACTCAGCCCCCAGGAGGCAGCCTCAGTCCAGCGCCTTCACAAGGTGTGACCATAGCCGGCCTTGCAGGGGACGGCTCAGAGCCTTTGTGGTACCTGCAGCCAGGGCACCATCTCCCACCGGGGAGTGTGATCTGACGTTGAACATGCCCAGGCCCGAGGGGGAGAGGGAAGTCTTTTTGGACATTCTCTTTTTTTTCCTTTTTGAAGGTGAGGTTGTTGGTGAGGTTTGAAAATAAGAGTTAAAAAGAAGATGAACATTATCTCTGGAACAGGCACCACCCCCTCCTTTGTACAATTTCATCACATTCTCCATTTAGTCAATTTTTCGAGAACAGAAGAAAGGGCCTCCTTCTGCAGAGCCTCCTTGTGAAGGTACACCCTGTGCCTGGGAGTGCAGGAATTCTGACTAACTGAGAGCTTTTAGCTTCAGAATGACCCTGCAACACAGCTTGGGCTACTCAGCACCAGCGGGACCACTTGAGACTCTAATGGTCCTTCAGAAGCACAAAATTTAGTTGTCCGTCAATTCCGCACTATTCTAAGGCTCAGACTGCCCATCATGACTAATTACTAGAATTGGCTCAATGTGCGCACAGCGGCTCCGGCCACCTATGAGGCCTGTCCGTGACTGGCCTGTGTTCTCCGGTGGGCTGAGTTCTGGCTTTTCCTTCTCCGCTGTCTTGATAAAATACCAACCAGCAGCAAGGGAGAGGCCGGATCACCCAGGAAACAGCGTCCAGTCAAACCGAGGAGACAGCCTTTGAAAATAAACCTAGAAAGATAAATTAGGATACACATCTCCTAAAGCAATAAAGAAAACTTTGACATTTTAGAGCCAATATGGTATCAGAAATAGATTTTCTATCTCTATTTTTCATTTGCCCCTTCAGTCTATAGATCACAATTCAGTAAAGCAAATAAAAGGACTGAGTTACTGGCTGTATATTTTACACATGACGGAGACATCACGGTAAAGTCTTCTCTTATATGTTGCTAAATAAAAGAACACTATTATGAGACGTAATCGAAGAAATAAGAAATCTCGTCGCCATTGAGGAAACAGACTACTGTCCTGGGCATTCTCTCAGGAAAGGACAGACGCCAGGGCAGATGAAATAATGTTCTCTCTCCCTGGTTTCTATCTCTTGCTGGCTTACAGAGAAACCCACTGTCTGCGTTCGTGGGATCCTGTGCCCCACAGATCACGGAGTGCAGCCCGGTGCCCACTCTGTCTCGGCATAATAAAAATGCCCAGTCCCGGGACCTCAAGCCAGAGCGGCCTGTCCTGCCTGTGGAACATCTGGGGGCTGTGATGGTCAGTGACCAAGGGGTGGACAAGCCGGTGCTGAGAGTCAGCAGAGGGGTGTGGGTGGAGGTGAGGGGGTGACAGGGCAGTGACCGACTTACTGAAGCGAGTCCACGTTAGACCTCAGCCCAGTGTGGCCGCTGCGTCCCTGCCCACCGTGGCACTTCGGTCAGTTTCTTATAACCCACAGTCACTCCCCTCTTTATCTTCTCCCCAGATTACTCTCCTGTTGCAATTCAAAGTGGCACGTTGCCGTGGTATATGAATCCTTATTTCCATAATCTCTTGGAGGGGTTAAATGTTTGAGACACGGCAACTGGCGCCTGAATCTCGAAGCCTCTCCTGGGAAGAGGCAGGAATATAACTGAGCCTTGGTGGGGGAGGTGACAGCCTTGCTCCTACGGTGAGAGCTGATGTGCTCGGCACGAGGGCGTCCCCCGTGCGTTTTCTGAAATGCAGATTGCCTTCTCTTGTGTGCTGGCATCCAGCCTTCTGCCAAAGTGGGATTCCAATGGCAGATAAGGACATCAGGAATCTGGTGTCAGTGAGAGACCATACGCTCACACATGTGCCCCAGAGAGGGGACTTGCCTCTCACCAAATGCCATCGCCTGGGTTTAGATGTGGAATTTGGGATGTCACCCACTGCCCCTCCCCCCTCCTCCCGCAGAGGTCTGGGTGCCGCTGGCTTGTCCTGTTGTGCAATCCATGTGGTGATTTTGCTGTGCTTTTCCTAAATCTCCGTGTGTTTTGCACAAGTGAAGGTGGCATAATTTATCATGGGCCAAACATGCGCTCTGCTCAATGGCAGGGTAATTAGACATTCGTTCAGCAGACACATTAAATATACACTTATGCATTAAGGCTCTGTGCCACACCCCAGCTCTGTTGATACATTCTCTCTGCTTGGACCGTTGCCTGTTGATCGCCGCATAAAACCAAACTTCCACGCCCAAAGACAGAAGTAACAGCAAAGAAGAAATGGCTTCCATATGCGGACTAAGTCAAGTTAAGAAAGGAGGTGTTGTCAATGGGTGACGGGAAGACACACACGCAGGTGCACACAGATAGACTTACAATACTTAGTAGCCCTGTGAACAGGCTGGGGCGGGAGTCTCTTCTCCCTGCCTTGGTAAACATTAATTATGCAGTGATCAAAATAATTTCGCATGCATAATGCTGACCTCCTTCACTAGAGGGCAACAAAACCCCAGCGTAAGGAGCCTCCACCTTCTGCTTCCAGTGACAGGAAGCGTTTAATAAGGTGCCACATGGATTTTTTTAATGAATACCCCATTAATTTTGCATAAGTGTAAAGTTACTTTTGAAAATCCAGTTACACTCCTGCATATATGTGTTTTGACCTTCTCCACAGGTGGTAAGGTGGTTCCTGGGTGCCTTCCTATAAGAGTTATGGTTAAATCCTGCCCCCTCACCTACTCCAGGATGGAAGCCGCTGTTGCACGTCATAGATGCAAGGACTTTGCCATGATCACAGAAGCTGCAGATGCTCCGCCACAGCTGAGGGGCATCTCTCAGCCCCTGGACACAGCTTTCTCTCTGAGCGTATGCTGGGCCTTCTGCAACCTTCTTCCCTGCCACCTGCCTTGGGTGAGATTTGAGGGATAGGAAACTGCAGGTTTCAGGGGCAGCCGACCTCATTGGCAGTCATTCTTGGGGTCTTTGTCAGAGGACTTGGAGCTTGAATGCAAGGAGTAGAGTCACATGTTCATCTCTGTCCCCAGATATTGAGGATAATTCATTCCCACCAGCGCCTGCATTAGCTATGCTGATCTGAGTCGTTCAGAGTTCAGAGGATCTAACAGAAGCGGCTCTTGGTCTGCTTTCCAGCTCACATGTGTGCGGCGCCTTCTGCCACCACACTCTGCTGAGGGGGAGAATCTTTGACAACTCTGAGAAATTGATTACACAGATTCAGCCCTTGAAAGCTAATTACACAAATCTGCCTTTTGTTCTTAAATACGCTCAAAATATTAGGCATTATTAGAGAAATGAAACAAAGCCTCAACCTTTTAAGGGTCTTTGTACCAGTTGCTCGGCATGCGACGAGCAGGTTGAATTTCTCTCGTCAGAAGCGTTTCAGGCCAAGCTGGATAATGAGGGTCCCGTCCCCCTTGCAGGAGCAGCGTGGCCGTCCACAAACTCCTTACTCAGCACTTAGCGCTTTGCTTCCAGAAATAGCCGTGGCCTTTTCTTTGAAGTGAGTTCTTTGAAATAGATGCTCAGCTTTCAAGAGCAGCTTCCTTTCCTTTGAGGGAAGGGTGGATGGGTGTTGTTGGAGAAGGGGCAAAGACACACAAAGATATCTTTTCATTATTCATCTAATAGCTCTTTGGAAGAAGGGACCTGTGAACATGCAGGAAATACCCGCTGAGCAGGCAGTAGGGATTTCAGTGTGAACTTGTGTCCTGATGTTCAGTCCTCAGTCACCGGGCTCCAGGAGCTGTCGAGACCCCCCAGGAAGCCCCCTTGGTGCCCTTCTCTCTCCGGAGGCAGCCGCTGCCGTGGCCTGGTCCTAGGAGTGGCGTGGCACCTCTCCACTCCAATCTTCTCGGCAACAACATGGCCTGTCTGTGCTGGATCATTTAACAATTTCCTTTGAAATGTAACTCATTATACAAAAGCAGAACTAAATAAAAAATACTCTGGAGAGGGAACAGATTGTTAGCTATAGATTAGAAGTGCAGCCTAATCCTTCACAAGCATTAAATATTTAACATAATCGCACCACAGGTGCCAAGAAGATGTTGGCATTGTTTAATTAAACTTAATTAAACATAAGGAAAAATCTAATACTAATTCAAGTTGAGTTTTTTTAATCTTTGAGGGCCCCCTCTTTTACCTTTACTGCGCCCTACACTTTTATTCACTGGAAAGTGATCCTAGGTCCGAGTTGAAAAACCCCGTCTCAGGAAGAGTTTGAGGATGAGTGAAGGAGCTGTTGGTCAGCAGCTGGACTTGAGGGCTAGGCCCACAGTGCGTCTGTGGCAATGAAACCACGGGAATACCCGGTCTCTTCCAACACACGTGCCCTGGGCCTGTGTGACGTGTCACTGTCTCGTCTCGTTACTAATCTGGGGTCTTCTTACTGGGGCAGGCGATGTTGAAACTTTAATCTCTTGGCTGGTCCCATGTTCACACGTGTGTGCGCATGTGTGTACGTACACAGATGGAAAGGGTAGCGTTCCCAGCACTGCTCCATGTTGGAACACTACTGAAAAAAGTGAAGGGTTTTGCTCCGGCCATGTGCTCCCCAGTGCTCGGTGCCAAGAGCCGTGACAGCACAGCAGTTGTGTCTGCTGCACATGGGACAAACTGGGACACCTGGTGTTTGTCACAGAGATCAGGCTTTTTCTTGACACTGGGACCAAAGTCGGGGCTGTTGCTATTTCAACTACTGCATGCTTTGTTGGTGAAACGGATAGCACAGAAGCTCAGGAGACACCAGGTAGCATGAGAGATGCAATATTCAATGTTGCTTTGTTTTTAATTTTTGCCTCTACCTGTGATATGGCACAGTACCTCTCATAGGAAGGTCTCCTGGCCATGAGGATGTTGGCAGCTGCATCTGTGTCCCCAGGAGGCAGGGTTTGTGACACAGCTACAGCCTTTAGGTCTGTAACACCTTCAGTCTAGGAAGGCAACTTTGAGAAATTTATCCTAAAGAGATGACCATGGATGTGCCGAAAGATTTAACTAGATGTCCATTGCAATGTTGTTTAAGTCGCAGAAGCCCAAGAGCTGGAGGTTGCTGTGAGTCCTGTGACGTCACAGCACTACACCGAGGGCGGTAAAGTGAGACTCTGTCTCTACAAAAAATAAATAAATAAATAAATAACAAAAGTTAGAAGAAGCCTAAATACTTCACTATTCTAAAAGGCCTTTTAAAACATTACTGTATATAAACTAAAGGTACTAATGCCATGGAGGAAGTGCCCAGTGGCCTGGTGGGGGAGGGCCCCTTCGGCTGGCACACACCTGTTGCTGTTTCTGGAATCCTGAGAAGTGAAGGCCGAGTCCCAGCTCTGCGGAAGGGGAGAGGCCAGGCAGCGGGGAAGAAGCTCCATCTCAGCCGAGTCCCAGCTCTGTGGAAGTGGAGAGGCCAGGCAGCGGGGAAGAAGCTCCATCTCGGCCGAGTCCCAGCTCTGCGGAAGGCGAGAGGCTAGGCAGCGGGGAAGAAGCTCCATCTCCCTGCCTGGCTGAAGGTGCTTTTGGCCCATAGTGTGAGGGGGCAGCCAGGTGCTTCTGCCCAGAGTGAACTGCCCAGGGTCAGTCAGAGGTGAAGGTGGACGTCCACTGCCCAAGGGCAGTTGTCTTCTGGTGGGGGATGGACTCCCCTGGTGGTGGACGTCCCGTAGGGTGGTCTTGGGCTGGGGCCAGAGAGACATGTCCAGCGAGTCTTGCAGACGGTGCTTTCCCGTCCTCTGTGCAAACCTGGGTCCCTAGCCCTCTGGCTGATGCTGGGAGCCGAGAAACGCCCTTCTGCTGTGGCTTCTGCACTGGCGTTCTGCAGCTGCTTCTCCAAGTTATCACAACTTCGTGCCCCAAACAACATAAATCTTCCAGTCTGGAGGTCACATGTCCAAAACGGGCCTTATGGGGCTACAGTAAGGCGTCTGCTGGGGGGCTTCCCTCTGGAGGCCCTAGGATGGAATTCACATCCTGGCCTCTTCCAGAGCTGGCTGCTGGGTCTGGCAGGAGCAGCCTTTGTCTGACTCTGACGCCGCTGCCCCTGTTACAGGGACCCTTCGGATTACAGCCAAGATAATCCCCCATCTCTTGAGTGTTAACTTAATCACACTTGTAAAATTGTAAAAGCCCTTTCACTGTGTGAGGTGACATACTCAGGCTCTGAAGATCATGAACGTCTCTGGGGAGAAATTGCTATCTGCCACGATAACTTTTCTGCTGAAGTTAGCCAGAAGGTGTGTTTGTTTTTGGAAAAAGTGTCCAGAACAACAGCTTCTGTGCATGAGAAGGTGGAGCTCCTTGTTGGAGCTGGGCAGGGGGCACGGGTGTCGGTGTGATTACACACAGACACACACATTGTATGCGCACCTGTACATTTACACACAGGAGAACGATTCAAGGAATAAATGGCAAAACGCTGGCGTGGTCATTCTGGGTGGTGTGATTGGTGGTGACTCACCGCCCTGTGGGTGCCTCTGCTCTCCGCATGTTCTACTTCTGAGTTTCTTCTGCAGTTTGTCTCATTTTCATCATAAGTTTATAAATTTTATCAGCCACAATGCCAAGTGTAAGTACAGGGGTAATCTGTTAGTTTTCTACAGGAAAGCAAACCATTTGGCAATGACTGGAGCAGTCATCTCGGTAAATGGTCTAGAGCTTTAAAATGATCAATTACCAAAACTCAAGACGTTTTCCTGTCCACAGTCTCATTAAGATAATTTTACCTACACTGGCAGTATCATTAAATTATTTAAAAAACCTGTGGAAACTGAGATTCTCTCTGAACGGTGAGTTGTTTTTGCGTGTGTGTTTCTGGAAATTAAAGTTTTTCTAAGAGGGACCCTACCCTGGTGTGCACAGAATCTGCTGGCTGGATGCTAAGACAGAGAGTCCCCGCCTTCTCCAGCCCTGCTGACTCTGGGACAGCAGCCTGGACATTATGTTTTAAAAACATTTCCATGGAGGTTCTGATGTGGACGTCCTGGGGCCTGTCTTTGGTGCTTGGAAACTGGGGCTCTGGTCTGTGGAAATGATGCTTCTGTTTGTTACAGGGCCCCCTCCCTGCCAGAACGCCAGCACCCATGTGTGGGTGTGCTGCTGGGGACAGCGAGGACACAGCTGTCATTGGAGAGCCTTCCTGTTTCACTCTGTACCTGGCAGCCCCACGCCTAGGAGGCAGGGGCCTCAGGATGGGTGCCTACAGCAGAAATGTGGGGAACATTTGTACCTGCTGAGGTTCCAAACAGGTCCCAGAAACCAAAGGTTGGGCCAGAAAAGCCTTTTAGATCTGAGCACAGAAGCCTGGACTGACAAACAGGCATAGACAGATGTGGGATCCACGGGTCAGAACAGGTTTCTCCCTTTGCCTGGACCAGACAAAGCTCTCTCTGTTCAGGGATAGGGAGAGACCTAAGAGGGATGAAATAAAGCTGGTGTCCCAAAGGGGGGTCTCCAAACCCTGTGTGGGACCTTGGTGGGGTGCGCCACAGGGATAGAGAGGGAAGGTTGGTTTCCTGCTCCCTGCCTGGAGCCCTGGGGAGCAGCAGGGCCCCACCTAACTGTCCTCAGCTGCAGGAGTGTCGTGGCAGAGAGGACAGGAGCAGCTAGCTGAGCTCCCTTAGCCCCAGAGTCGGGTGAGGGAAGCACAGCACGTGGGCCCCCACCTCACCACCCACTGAAGTGTGAAGTAACCGAGAGAGAGAGGCAGAGCCAGCACGGCCCAGCAGGGAGGACCGGGTGGACACAGAGTGGTCAGTAAAGGCTGCCGACTACAGTCAGTGGCAGGACATGGGCCTGCTCACCTGGGTGGAAGGCCACCACCAGGACCAGATGCCAGCAGGGACGAGGACTTCGTCTGTGCCGATGCAGAACTTGCCAGCCACCTCTGCCTAGTCAGACCTGCCCATTACGTGTGCACCTGGTACTCCAGCAGCCAGACCCAGCTCTGAGCTACACCAGGGGAGCAGGGCCCCCCAGAGTGTGTGGCTGATCCCAGGGGGGGCAATGGGTGTCAAGTGATTTAAACTCTCCAGGGGTTCAGCACGTGGGCAGAGCAGCCATTCATTGCCGCTTGGACTTCCATTACCGTGTAATTCATTAAATGTATAGATCATAAGCCAAGTTCAGTTACTATTTAGTATTAATAGTGCAAATTCATGTATACATTTCAAACACTTTCAAAATTCAGCAAAACACAAATGAATGCAGTTTTTTGTTTCAGAACTCACCAGGGCACTACCTGTAACCAGCTCAGCGTCTGCCTTCAGAACTGGGGTCCTCCTCCTGCCTTGCTCCTGAGGTCGCAGCCTCACTTCCCACTGGGGTAGGGGCCCCCTCAGAGCAGACCTGTGCTGTGGGCTGCGGGGCCCTTGGGTGGGGGGCTGCAGTCCTTCCCCAGGTGACTGCAGCCCCACCTGAGTTTGCTAGGTGATGTCTGTCCTGCCTGGGGGCTCCCATGGGAAGCTCCCTGCTTCTTGCTGGAATGTCCCACAGGTCCTGTCAGTCCCCTAATCGTCCTTTCTTGCCACGCCTGTAAGAATCACTATGCCTTCCAGTTTTGTCTGGAAAGCTTCTCATAACTTCATGTAACTTTTTATTCCTTGCATCCATCAGTCTGGTGTTTTATGGCCAACGTTTAGGTTAGGGTTAGGGTTAGGATGTGGTTAAATTATGAGGACAGAGCCCTGTGGATGGGATCAGAGCCCTTACAAAGGGCTTGAGAAAGCGGGTTCTTTCCCTGGAGCGCTCCAGCTGCGAGAGGTCGGCGTTCTTCCCTCTGCAGGAAGCAGCATTCAAGGCATCGTTTCTGGAGCCGAGACGGGGCCCCTGCCAGACCCCAAATATGCCGGTGCCTTGATCTTGACCTTCCAGCCTCCAGAAATGTGAAAAATGAATTTCTGTCCTTTCTAAGTTACCTAGTCTCCGGTGTTCTGTGGCAGTGGTGTGAGTGGATGAAGACGGCGCCTTTCAGCCTGATGCCGCCCTTGACCATGCTGGGTCAGAGGGCACCTTCTCCTCCCAGTCCCCCAAATTCTTGAAGTTATATTAAGGTAAAACAAGGAAATGCTTTGAGATTATTTATAGATGATGTCCCTAAGATTTTCTCATTTTGTTTTTTTGCAACTGTGAAACCAAGTTTTTGAGGAAGAGAAAGATATGTTTACAGAGCAAGGAACGTTTGCTTTAGACAGTGAACGAGCCCCATTGTCCACAAGGAAAACGGTGCTCTGAGACGTTACTAAAAAAGGGTCGGAGAAATGCTCTTATAAGCAAATTCCTTCTGGTTCAATTCAAAGATCTCCATTTTTCTTTTTTCATTCTTTACTGTTCCCAATATGGGGCTGTATCATAGAAATAAAAAGCTACAATAAATATAGTGTGTTCTCCTTTCTTGTTCAAAACAAGAAAGTTGTTTTGAATTTGAAATGTGCAATTAGTGGTGCTAAAGAGTGGAGAATTTGTTTTAAACAAATTGTTTAAAATCACTTGTTTTAAACCTAAATAACTTAACAAAATAGCTGGAAAGCATTTTCACTATGACCTGAGGCCATGCGTGTGCTGTACATAGGTTGCCGTTCCTATGGGATTCAGGATCCCCTGGAATTTTGTTGTTTCTGCTAAGACCAGGAATCCCTCTTTTCTGCCCCCTAAGAGAGGAGTTAGGAGGGTGGGGTGCCCAGAGGCCCGATTGCTGAGGTGAGGGCTCAGTCCTCTTGTCCGCACGGATTGCAGATAGCCCCAGACTTACATAACTGGGTTAGCTGTTTCTTTTCTTCTTAAATTTTAGCCTTAGTTACAATTCTGTATGTGGTTTGTTACAGCGTTTGAATTTGTCTCTCAAATAAATTGCTTTGGCTTTTCTGGACAGATAGGTGTTAGCAGCAATTTTTGGAAATAGCTTAATCATAAGAATAGGGAGTTTTTTGAGAGGAAAACTACCTGGAAAGACCTACTTCTAAGAGCCAGAGGTCTCCCTTTTGTTTGTGTCCTTGTACTTGAGGACGCAGGAGGGTGTGGCCATCCCCAGCATTCCTCTCTGGCACCCAGAGCTTCCAGCTGGACTGTGGATGATTCAGGCAGAGCCATAGTGGGACCTGAAGATCTGGCTGCTGGCCACCCACCCACACTCCCTGCCTGCCCTCTCAGTCCCTCTCTGCCCTCAGCCACACAGTCCTCTGCCACACTGCCTGCTGTGGCTCTACCATCTGCCCTGTCTACTCATGCTGGCCTGGTGCCTGGCCTCTCCGATGGAGCCTATGATGCAGAGTCTTCATCTTTCACTGCACTAAAAACATTCGGTTCTTTTCCAAATCTCTCAAGGTCTTGCTCATAAGAGGCCATGAATTTAATGAATGTATCTGAGCTGGGTGGCCGCTAATGCCATAAAAGTTGCCTGAGTATTAACTTTGGATGGACAAGACCAACGTGACATAAGGCTGAAAGGACCTTTTCCTTGCAGGTGGGAAGATAGTTTATTTCTCTGAGCCTCAGTTTCTGTGTGAGACGGGTGGGAGAATCTGGCTCCCACTCTGGAGTCCCATTGGCCATAGCTGAGGACATGAATGTTCAAGTACTGCTTGTTCCCAGGTAAGCAGCTGTGGTTTCAGAAGCCACTGTGCCCTAATAGCCGAACCATCTTAGTAAAACTTTCAAACTCTCTGATAGTTAATATTCTCATCAGTGAAAGGCAGGCAATCAGATCTGTCTGGTAGGTTGTTTTGAAGATTAAATTAAACGAGATTTTGTACGTAAGGCCTTTTGGCATGACTCCTAAGCACAGGCTGAGTGATAGATATTATGATTGTTATTTTATATACTCCCCAAACCCAAATGATTTATATTTTTAACATCATTTGAAAGATGAAGAAACTGATTTGACATTCGTTTTTATAGAAGCCTTGAGAAACCTCCTAAATCACCCTCCTCCCCCACCCAGCCTAGAAGTGAAATTTCTAAGTGTTAAATCGAATCACATCACCTGTCTTCTTTAAGATCTGGTGATAGATTCCCATCACCTTCAGGATAAATCCAAGAGCTTTGACCTAAGCTAAAATGTGACCGTTATGACCAAAGCCCTGTTGTTCTCCAGCCCTGTATGATGTGTGGGTGATGCCTGTCCGGCCAGACTGTCTCCTCTGGTCATATCATGCTGCGTGGGGGTTACCCTGATCCTTGACCTGGGCCTCCTCTCTTCTAAGAATGTCCCGTCCCCTCCAATGTCACTTTCCCTGTTGCTTCTCAGCTGGGCATCTGCATCAGTCCCTGAGGGTCTGTCCACTCTCACCCTGCCTTCCCCATCTGCACACAGTTGTGGGTCTGACCAAGTCTCCCTTCTCACAGTTTCTGCCATACTGGGCTCCAGGGAACAGCCAGATTTCCTGGCATCTGGAGAGTACCCAGGACATGCTGGCTCTGTGTTTTCACCATCGTGCACCTCGACCCTGGCCAAGCCCAGTTCCTAGCTGGTGCTGGGGACCTGCACCACGGTGCGGACTCTGCTCTGAAATGTTCCTGGTGGGACAGAAGGCCCAGGGACTAAGAACATACCCAGCTTGGGGTCTGTGGCTCTTTGGTCTTCTTTGGGGTAGAGCTAAGGATTACAGACCTGTTGGGTTAAGACCCACAGCTTGGTATTCCCTAGGACACTGCCAGACCAGCCAGGAGATGGATGTGCTCCCACTATGGAATCCTGGGGTCCTGGCCACTCCAGTTTCTCCTTCGCCTTATGTCTGAGGAGTTCCAGGAATCACCTAGAAAAAGGTGTCCTGGGAAGACTGACTTTGTCCATCATAGTAACACTTTCATTTATTTAGTTTATTCTTTAAAATGTAGGCTAAATCTCTCTCTCACGCATGCACATACACACACATTAACAAGGAAGACCTAGAAGTAAGATCGTTCCTTTAGATTTGATACACACGAAAAGGAGCCAGATTTTCAAATTACTTTATGTGGTCCTCTGGAATCATTATCTCATGCTGATTTTGCTCCATTCAGGGTGAGCTGAATTTGTACTTGTGCTGTCAGAGGAATACCAAGTCCCGTCTGCTGCCGATGGACGCTTCCTGTCATAGGCATTGTGTTTGTGGAGGAGATAAGTGAGTCACATGTTCCCAAGAAGGCATACTGAACGCAGAGTTGTGTCCACAGGAGCAAGGCCAGCACAGCCACGCATGTCCAGGGATTTCTGCACTTGACTTCACCTGGCCTTTCTCTTTCACCACCAAGGCATTGTGGGCTATGTATGGATTCAAGGGTACCTGGCAGGAGTCCAGCCTCTATTCAGCTGAATGTCAGGGTCAGGGTGAGGACCTCGGATGCATTCTGCCTTGCTGAAAGCAGGAGGGGTGGGCCAAGTGTACAATACAGGGACACAGGCACAGTGCCTGGCAACTGCCCGTTCCTGGGAGAACCCTTTTGCCCAGCAACCTTCCACAACAAGTCAGTTGATTACAAAATCAAACTGAACTTGCCAAATAGACTATGTTGTAAAATACACTTAACTTTCTGTGGCAGGTGTACTCTGTAGAGAACAGAAGAGATAGAAGTGACACACTCTGTAGGTCACATTATTAAAAAGGTTTTCTTTGATGAGCTCATACTTTATGGAATTATCTAATCATTAATGCAGTCAACAAACATGGATTGAGAGCATTTGAGGAGCTGGGCTTGTGACAGGTTGTGACTGGGTTACGGCTGTGGTGGGATGTCTGTCTGCATGTTCTCGCACTGCATATTTTCATCCAATCACTCACGAATGCATTTTCACATGAAAAAAAGTGTCGCCTGAAAGATAATGTACTCATCCTCTCAGGCTGCTAAAATAAAACATCATAGATTGAGTGGTTTAACCAATAGACATTTGTTTCTCATAGTTCTGGAAGCTGGACATCTGACACCCAGGTGCCAACACGTTCACCTTTGCCACCTGCTGCTGTGTCTTCACATGGCTCGGAAGGCGTGTCTGCTCGCTCTCTTTTTCCTCTATAATGCCACTAACTCTATTATGAGTGCCCCACCTTCAGGACCTCCTCTAAACCTAATTATCTCCTAAAGACACCACCTCCAAATGCCAGAGCTTTAACATGTGTTTTTTGTTTGTTTGTTTGTGTGTCTGTGTGTGTGTGTGTGTATTGGGAACATGATTCAGTCCATAGCAGAAAACCTACTTGTTCTGTAAAAGATTTAGATATAAAGAGGTAATGGAATCATAGTGTCAGCTTCTCATTTCCTGGTTGTAAAATTTGCCTTTTGGAACATGCTGATGTCGGATTTCAGTAAGGTTTCAGGATACAAAATAAATACACAAAAATCAGTAGCATTTCTATATATCAACAATAAAATAGTAGAAAAAGAGATCAAAAAAAACACACACACTTACAATAGCTACAAAAAATTACTTAGGAATAAGTTTAACCAAGGAGGTGAACAATCTCTATAAGAAAAACTATAAAACACCAGTGAAAGTAATTGAAGAAGTTTTACACACACACACACACACACACACACACACACACACAAGGACATCCCATGTTCATGGATAGGAAGCATTAACATTGTGAAAATGACCATGCTACCAAACGTGATCTATAGACTTACTGCAATCACTATCAAAACATCGATGACATTCTTTAGAAAAACAAGGAGGGAAAAGTCCCAAAACGTATATGCAGCTACAGAAGACACCAAATAGCCAAAGCAACCCTGAGCAAAAAGAACAAAGCTGGAGACGTCACACTACCTGACTTTAAGATACACTACAATGTGACAGCAACCAGACCCCACAGTTTTGTCATAAAAACAGACACATGGACCAATGGAGCAGAACAGAGAACTCAGAAATAAATCCGTGTATTTACAGCCAACTGGTTTGGACAATGGTGCCAAGAATATTCAGTGAGGAAAGGACATTCTCTCTGATCAATGGCACTGGGAAAACTGGATATTCAGAGGAATAGAAATAAAACGAGACCCCAATGTTTCACCGTGTATCGAATCAAATAAAAATGGATTAGAGACTTAAGTGCACTGAGGTTTCGTTATCCCTCTGACAGGAGGCAGAGCTCAGGCAGCTATGCAAGTGATGGGGAGCAGCTGGACATACAGGTGAAGCTTCACTCGCTGGACCACTGCTCACCTCCTGCTGTGTGTCCCGGGTCCTAAAGCCCATCAACTCATGTCACAGTCTGCACCCAGAGTGCTGGGGACCTCGGCATTACAGAAAAAACAGGTTCTATACCTGCATCAAACACACAGGGGCTTTACGTCCAGGCGCTCCATTGCTGATGTTTCCTAGGCTATGTACATTTCTGTTCCTTTTTCCACGTAAATCCCATTCATTTGGGGCACTGTAGTTAGGAAAGGCATCATGGCTCTTTGTGGATTTTGAGTCATTCTCATCAAATGCAGGATGTCCTTGTTAGCTCGTGATGCTTGAGAACTTTGGCTCCAATCTGGGAAGCACTTATCACCAACCCTGTCCTCAACGTACGGCATTTTTGATTTTGCTTTCTGTCAATTTCCTCACCTCTTTGAGGCTCATATAACACGTCTTTGACTCGCCCCTCATGGGCTGTGGTAGGGAACACACGAAGACGGCCATCCCTGTACAGAAAGCAGGAGCCATCTGAGCACCTGGGACGGCAGCATCAGGGACCAGCTCTGCAGCTGCTGCCTCTAAGACCAGATCCACCATGTGGATGAGAGCGGACCCCAGAGAAAGCATCACAATTAGTTTAAAGACTAAGTCCATTCAAGGACAGGTGCTCTGGGCACTGGGTCTGTGTTTGTGGAGAATGGGGCACAGTCCAGTGACCATCTTTCCAAACATTCCAGAACCAGGACAGTAGGTCTGAGAGTCCCATCGTCAGAGGGATCATATCGTCCTCATTTTGAAATAAAAGATAAACTAAAAAGAGAGGGGGGAAGGCTAAAATTTCTATACAATTAGAAATAGTAACTGATGCAGAAGGGACGGCAGCATAGTAAGGGAACACACCCGGAAGTGTCTGCCGTCCAGGTGAGAGGCTGTAGTAAGTTAACATCTACCCACGTAAGCAGCTCCTTACACAGTGCTGCAGTGCTTCCAGTCCCTGGGCCAAGACTGCAGTGCTTCGAGCCCCTGGGACAGCATCTAGCACATGTCAGAGCGTTAATAAACATCCTTTCAAATCAGGGAAGCCCAGTTAAATCTGAATTTCAGAAAAATAAGAAATACCTTTTTAGTATATTTCCCAGCACATACTTATATAAAAAATTATTTGTTCCTTTTTTATCTAAAATTCCACAAAGTATCTCAGGAATGGAAGAAAAAGTATCCAATGTACTCAGCCCTACTATGAAGCTAAATTATAGCTTTCACATGAAGGCTATAACCCAACTATAGCACAAGATTATGGGGAAAGGGCCAAGGAAGGGGAAGGGAGAGGGCAGGTTTTGGGTGGAGGGAGGGTAATGGGTGGGGCCACATCTACGGTGCATCTTAGAATGGGTACAGGCAATTACACTAATGTACATAGCTATGATTTAACAATAAAAAAAAAATGAAAAAAAAATTTCCCAAACTAAAAAAAAAAAAAATAAATAAAATTCCAATTTAACTAGGTGCTTGTTATTTTTATTTTCTGTATCTGGCAACCCTGTTTTACATAAATGAGTTGAGGAAAGGACAGTTCACATACCACAGTAGTTTTGGTGACGATGGAAAAATATTCACACTCCTTAAAGTAGAGCAAAGTAACGTTGAGGATTTGTGTTAAAATCTATTAAATTAACATATTTTTTAAAACTGTGATAGTTGATACAATTGGGGATGTTGGATGCTATAATCACATATTACTGGTGGCAGTATAAAGTGCTGTAGTTCCTTGCAAAAATAATTTGACTATACATAAAAATAATCACAAAAAAGTGAGTCCCTTCAGGCACAAAGAATGTGGCCCCCAGGAGTCTGGCCCAAGAGGAAGCTGCCTGACTCAGCCGTCAGAAAGAGCCCCACTGTCTGGTGTCCACACAGCCACGTCCAGCCGAGGACCCATGCAAGGCACCAGCTGGCCCACCTGCACTTGAAATCTCCTCTGCATCATCCAACACCCAGCGGGAGCCCAGAAGTTCCTCCTCGTGGCCAGAGAAGCTCTGCTTGCTTCGCCACAGCTGTCGCCCACCGTCCCCGTCATCCCCACCATCCCCATCCCCGTGCCCCATTCCCTTTGGCATCTTGGCCTCCCTGCCATCCTCCACCCTCCAGAACCCCTCCCACAGGTGTGACTTTCGCCAACCCCTCCTCTGGGCCACACCATCACCTTCCCACAGAGGCCCTAGGTCTGCACTGAACGTTGAAAACACCCGCCTCCCTCCTCCACTTCAGTGCCCCCATTTTCTTGGGTCACTTGTCACCTTGGAACAGACAATACATTTCACGCCATGTTTGTGCTTCTGTCCTTACCCCAAAGGAGGGTCTTTATGTTACGGGGTCCTCATCCTTTAATTTAGAGTGGGCCCCCAATAAGAAATTAAGAATAAATGGATGAGCCTAAAGGTGCAACAGTGGCAAATAGGTGAGAAAACTGACCCGGCACCCCTGAAGTGGGTACAGTGGGGCCAAGAAAGGGAAATGACCATTCAGAGTCAAGGGAGAAAACAGAACTCAGAATCCTGTCGGAGCTGTGACTGTGGCTGGGAAATGATTTATCTTATACATTAGGACCGAAAGAAGCCCCCAAACTGTAGGAGGGGCGAAAGCACCAGTGACTAAAACCAACAAACAGAACAGGATCCTGGTTTTATTTGAATCATAAATTTAAAAGTTAGCAAAGAGAGGAGAAAAGGCTTGTGTAAGCAAATAAAATCAAGTGCCCGACTGGGACCCTGCAGCCCCCGAGAGCAGCTGGGGGCCGGGGGTCCTGCGGAGGCAGCTCTGGAGGGACTCGCATCATCGGCCACTTAAACATTGTCCTTGCAGTGGCCACCCCTGCTGGGATCCGGAGATCTCGCTGAAGTCTGGCTGCGGCCCAGGCCTGGGTTGAGGTTTTTTCCGTTCCTCCTCACAAAGTGTAAGTGCTTTATTCCTCACAAGCATTTCGCTGTTGGATTCTTTGCGTGTGAAAGGTGTCACATGAAGCCAAATTGCCTTCTTCCCGTTTTGTAAAACGTCCTCTGATTCCTCATCATCCCACTTTGAAGGCGGCACAGTGAGCACGTTCAAGCCCTCCCCGTGCAGACCGTCAATACTGAGTAAATGTTCTGCTTTGTTGAAAGAGTTGACAGCTATCTCCTGGAGCCAGCACCTCTGAGGCATTCACCTAGTGAATATCTCCCAGCCAGGTTGGAGGAGCAGATTCTTTCAAAGGAGAGACGAGCTCCTCAGCCTTTTGTGAAAAGCACAGCTAATAGCTGCCTGCTTATTACGGGCATTTAAGAATTATGTGCTGCTTAGTTCTCACTCAAATCCCGCCTTCCTGATTCCTTTGACTGTGCAGACAGGAGAATGGACGAGGAAGGACTCAGGCTCTGACTGTGCTTAAGCTGCTGCCACAAGCACAGCAGCTTCACACGGCACCCGCCCCGGCAATGGCGGGAGCTCCGCGCAGCAGCTAATAAAACCCAGCCCTCCAAGTCCCTGAGCTCTGAGCTAAGCCCGTAGTGACACAAGGACAGTTCATTAATTTGCCATCCCCAGAACAAGCTTGGAATCAGGTTCTGATTTTTTTTTTTTTGCAAGTGGATTCAAAGAAGTCAGTGAGAAAAAGCTGCCTTTGAAATTCCTTTTCATCCGAGGCAGCCTCGAATGATACTTTTGATGACACTTCAGGGCTATGCTAAGAGCAGAATTCAGCACGGGCCCCAGCACTGTGCCCTCTGCAGTGAGCAGTATTGTTGGTGTGAATGTCTGACTAGTAACAAAAGCGACTTGTTGGCTTTTTCATCAAGTGGGTAATGAAACCTCAGAGATGCCCACCACGGCCTTCCGTGTGGCAAAGACCTAGGAGAGGACAAGCCCTGCCTGGGTCCCCTCAGGGATGCCTTTGTTGGCAAATCAGAGCCAGCCTGCCAGCCCGGGGACGCGCCGAGCCTGGGTGTGCGCTGCCATGCAAGGCTGATTATGCCCAGAGCCGGGCCTGTTTCTGGGTTTCCTTGGGAGGGATGGTGCCCTGGTGAGGCGGGAGGTAAGGAAACAGCCACAGCTCACTGTGTAGTCAGCAGCTCAGCCAGTTACTGCCGGATGGTCACACTGATGGGCTGATGAGCCCCTTCAATTAACACATGCACCTGTCTAAACTGCATTCAGCCTCATTGAATGGTGTGTTCAAAGAGGGGCTATGGGAGTATAACCAAGTTCAAAACTTCAGAGTCCAAGTTAAATTGGGGAAGAGGAGGTAGAAGGGGGAGGGGGGAGAGAGAGGGAAAGAGAAGGGGAGGAGAGACGGAGAGAGAAGGAGAGAGAGAGAGGGAAAAAGAAGGGAAAGGAGAGAGAGGGAGAGAGACAGAGAGAGAGAAGGGGAGAGAGGTGGGGAGGGAGGGAGAGCGAGAGAGGCTGGGCGCGAGTGAGAGCGAGAGAGGAGGGGAGGGAGGGAGAGG
>CAUYPK010111387.1:0-23599 GCA_963574355.1 Loris lydekkerianus | reverse complement strand
TGGGTGCATAGATGTTGATAATTGAAATCTCATCATGTTGAGTGTTGCCCTTAACAAATAAGAAGTGACCATCATTGTCTTTTCTTACTTTGATTGGTTTAAAGCCTATTGTATCTGCGAATAAAATTGCAACACCTGCTTTTTTTCTGATTTCCATTTGCCTGAATTATAGATGACCATTCCTTCATCCTGAGTCCATATTTATCTTTTAAGGTAAGGTGAGATTCTTGAATGCAACAAATGTCTGGCCTGAGCTTTTGTATCCAGTCAGCCACACTGTGTCTGTTTAGAGGACAATTTAAGCCATTCACATTAATTGAGAGTAATGATAAACCCGATTGAGTTTTGGATATTGAGTTTTTCAAAAGTCCAGTGGACATTTTTAATCCTTTTGCCTCTATGCAAGTTAGAATTTGATCAAAAGTTTCTGAGTGATTTTAACTCTGGTGGTGGAGGATTGTGTTGTTCATTGTGGAAGATAGGTCTGAGAATTTCCTGAAGAGCTGGTTTAGTTATGACAAATTTCTTCAACATGTGAATGTCATTAAAGTATTTAATTTCTCCATCATAGATGAAAATCAGTTTAGCTGGATACAGGATCCTGGGTTGAATTTTATTTTCTTTTAGAAATTTAAAGCTTGAAAGGTTTCAGTGGAGAGATCTACAGTCATTCTAATGTTCTTCCCCTTGTATGTAATGGTTTTCTTATTTCTTACCGCTTTTAGAATTTTCTCCTTCATTTTAACTTTAGTGAAATTAATGTGTCTATGAGAATTGTTATTCTGTTTGAGTCATGCTGGTGTTCTGAAACTGTCTGCTATCTGAATTTCAGAATCTCTGGGCATGTCTGGAAAATTCTCTTTAATTATTTCATTCAGCAAAGCATCTGTATTCTTTGCAGCCACCTCATAACTTTCAGGTATTCCTATAAGGTGAATATTAGACCTCTTTGAATTATCTCAGAGCTCTCTGAGAAAATGATCCATTTTTGTTCTCCACTTTTTTTCCACTTTGAGTGTTTGGGAGTGTTCAAAAGTTTTGTCTTCAATATCAGAGATTCTTTCTTCTGCCTGCTCCATTCTGTTACTGAGGGATTCTACTGTATTTTTTTATGTCTTTCAAGGCTGCAAATTCTTGCTTTAATGTGTCAAAATCTTTGGTCATTTTGTCTTTAAATTGTTAAAATCTTGAGACATCTTTTGAATTTCTGCTTTAAATTCTAATTTCATCATTTCCTTCATATTGTTGATCCTATTTGCTATCCAAATTCTGAACTTGATTTCTGACATCTCAGCTATTTGTTTGTGAATAGGATCTTGTGCTGTATCTGCTTTATCATTTCTGGGGGAAGTAGATCAACTCTGATTGTTCATGTTGCCAGAGTTTTTCCACTGATTCTGCCTCATGATTGTTTTTCACTGTTGGCTAAGTGGTCTGGTAAGGTGAGATTGGATTGGGGTTTCCTGGGGTTGTGGTTAACCAGCCCTTTGTTAAGGATCTGGGACTGATAACTTCAGCTTTTTCCCCTTTAGCTTTGCAAAGGACCTGTACAATGTTACAGTCTGAGGCTGGGGAAACCTTCTTGGTGTGGTGGGGTTACATGACTCAGTTTTGTATTCAACAGGTTCTTGTCCAATCCTGGTGGATCAGTCACTCTGGTGAAGTCTTAGCTGTGAAGAAATATAAGCAATTAAGAAACTCCACCTCCCCAGACAACAACTGGAATGGGAAAATCCACCCTTCCTGTTACTACACAACCAGGGTATCACCCTAGAGGGTCCTTGGGTGATTGTCCCAAGTTAGGGGTTCTGAACCAATTGACCCTGTCAGTACAAACTCTCAGGTGGGAGAGTTTGAAAGGTCTCCAGCAGCTAGTTAGCAGAGGTCTACTGGCTGCTCAGAGTTAGCTCTCTCCAGTGCTCTACTGAGTTAGAAATGCCCACCTGATAGCACAGTAGGACCAGAGGGCTGAGTCTCTTTCTCCAATTTGTTCCTTTTTCATGCCCAATCACTGTGACCCCGCAGGGCTGCAGTCCTGTTTCCTCCAATAATGCAAAGTTCCAGGGCTTAGCACCTGTCAGGGTCAAAGGAAGGTCAGTACCCAAGGCCCAGCCACTGCCCTTGGCTACCAGCAAGCTGTGGGAGTTGAGGCCTGCCTACCTTGGGTGTTCAATTTCCACTGGCAAGTGTTCCACTTGGACTCAGTCTAATACTGGTGGTACCAGGCCTGCAAATGGTTATCTCTCTCAGCCACCATGCCTTTGTCCCTGCCACTCTGCAGCACCAGTATCCCTATAGAGTGACTAGTTTCCTCTGGCAGTGCATAGAGTTGGGGGGGAGTGCTTCTCCCAGATTGGACCCCCGTGTGATCATGCTATTGTTGCCGGATCTTTGTGGGAAGTGCCCCTGCACAGTTCCACTACCATTGCCAAAGCCAGAGAAATCTGGTTGTAGGAGCAGCTCTAGGAATGTGCTACACACAGATCTGGCAGCAGGGCAGGGTACACTGCACAGATTCTGGCAGTATCTTGTGCCTGGTGACTTTAGCAAGAACACTACTCCACTGGCGATTCTGGTCAGGTGGGGGCCTGGCATGGAGGCAGGGCAGGCACAGTGAGCAGCATCACTGGTATCTGGTGGTGCGGGGCATGGCCCGCGGCCTTGGTGGACTCCGTTAGCATGCAGCCTCAGTGGTCCAGGTGGGTGGGGTGCGGCACAGCCTCGGTGGTCTCTGGGCAGGGTGTGGTGCGAGGCCTCCATGGTCTCTGGGTGGGCTGGGTGCTGGTGCAGCGTGAGGCCTCAGCAGTCTCCAGGTTGGTGGGGCACGGGCACAGTGCAAGGCCTAGGTGGTCTTTGGGCAGGCGGGGCGCAGCACTGGCCTCAGCAGTCTCCGGGTAGGCTGGGCGCAGCACAGAGGCAGGGAGGGAGTGGGAGACCAAGCCAGCAGGGGGCTGGGTACTTGTTCAGGCAGGCTGGGAGGGGGCTGCTGCTCATGAGCCTCCTTCCTCAGTCTCAGCAGCGGTTAAGGATCTGATTTATCCAGTTAGGGGGGAAGGGTGGACTGAAAGTTCAGAATGGCAGGGAAAATGTAAGTTCAGTTTTTCTGCCTAGTAAAAGAACGATCAGAGTCACCGCAGGGTCCCTCTGGAGGAAGAAGTCCCCACTTCTTACTACTCTAACCTGTGAGTTGAGGCAAGAGGTTCTCAATTCACTACTTGCCTGTAGAAATCCCACAGGAGCAAACAAAGAGCAAAAGGAAAAGGAAAAAAAGAACCCAGAGCTTTCTTGAGGGAGAAGTCAGGCATTTTTCCTTTTGGCTGAATTTTGTACCTGGAGATTGTTGTCTTGGAATTGCAGCTTGCCTCAGCAAGGGTGACCTGTAGTTATCTCTCTTCTCTCTTGGTTGGGCTTCCTGTCTTCAGCTCAATTGGATACCCTCTGGACATTATCCTTCTCTCTGGACAGGAGCTTATGTTGGAGTCTGCATCCAATTGGCCATCTTTCCCCCAGACCAATAGTCTGTACCATGGGAACTTAATCAGGATGCTGATCAGTCTTTTTATATTCAGCTGTGGTTGATGTGAATACTGCCCCCTTGTGATAGTAATAGGTATGTAAAAAAACAGAGTCAATCATAGGAAACTCTAATGAACTGTATTGACTGAACTATGCCATGTATCATCTTCTGTATTATTAAAACTATTGTTACATATTGTTTTCATTAGCAAACCATCCCATGGCAATGGATCATGTAGAGAAGAATGTTAAGAAAAGAAAATATAGAGAGGATATTTTACACTATGGTTTTACCTCAATAATTACAGCAGGAATTGAGAAACCACAATGTGTTAATTGTTGTGAAGTCCTATCAGCCAAATCTATGAAGCCAAACAAACTAAAGCATCATTTTGATAGCAGGCATCCAAGCTTTGCTGGCAAGGATACCAGCTGTTTTAGAAGCAAAGCTGATGGACTCAAGAAAGCCAGACTTGTCACTGGTGGCAAGTACCACAAACAAAACATAGCAGCTGTTGAAGCTTCATATTTGGTGGCACTCAGAATTGCCAGAGATATGAAACCTCACACCATTGCTGAGGATTTACTGTTGCAAATAGCCAAAGATATTGTCCAAGTTATGATCGGAGAGGTAGAGGAGTGGAGAGCAAATGCTAAATGAGAAAGAGAAGTGGAGAGCAAAAACAGACCATTCCCTCAGAGAGTTCTGAGATAATTCCAAGAAAACTAATATTCTCCTTATAGGAATTCCTGAAGATGATGAGGTGGCTTCAAAAGGCCCAGATGCTCTGCTCCATGAGATAATCAAAGAGAACTTCCAAGACATGCCAAGAGATTTTGAAATTCAGATAGCAGTTTCAGAACTCCAGCAAGACTCAACCCAAATAAGACATCTCCCAGACACATTATAATTCACTTCACCAAAGTTAATATGAAGAAGAAAATTCTGCAAGCAGACAGACAAAGGAAACCATAGCTTACAAGGGGAAGAATGTTAGAATGACTGCAGATCTCTCTGCTGAAAACTTTCAAGCTTCTAATCTCCTAAAAGAAAATAATTTTTAACCCATGATCCTGTATCCAGCTCAACTGAGTTTCATTTATGATGGAGAAATTAAATACTTTAATGACATTCACATGTTGAAGAAATTTGCCATAACTAAACCAGCTCTCCAGGATATTCTCAGACCTATCCTCCATAATGACCAGCACAATACTCTATCACAAAAGTAAACTCACTCAGAAATTTTTTATCAAACTCCAAATTCCACAGTGGTGAAAAAATTAAAAATGTCCACTGCACTTTTGAAAAACTTGATACCTGAAATTCTACCAGGCTTATCAATTTTCCCAATTAATGTGAATGGTTTAAGTTGTCCTCTAAAGAGATGCAGGTAGGCTGACTGGATACAAAAACTCAGGCCAGATGGCTGCTTCATAAAAGAATCTCATCTTACCTTAAAAGATAAATATAGACTCAGGGTGAAGGGATGGTTGTCTATATTTCAGGCAAATGACAATCAGAAAAAACAGATGTTGCAGTTTTATTCACAGATATAATAGGCTTTAAACCAACAAAAGTAGGGAAAGATAAGGATGGTCACTTCATATTTGTTAAGGGTAACACTCAACATGATGAGATTTCAATTATTAACATTTATGCACCCAACCAGAATGCATCTCAATTTATAAGAGAGACTCTAACTGACATGAGCAACTTGATTTCCTCCAGCACCATAATACTCAGATATTTTAACATTTTTTTGGCAGTGTTGGATAGATCCTTGAATAAGAAACTCCGCAAAGAAATTTTAGATTTAAACTTAACCATTGAACATTTGGATGTAACAGATATCCATAGAACAATTCATCCTAACAAAATTAAATACACATTCTTCTCATCAGCCTGTGGAACATCATCCAAAATTGATCACCTCTTAGGTCACAAGTCTAACCTCAGCAAATTTAAAAGAATAGAAATTATTCCTTGCATCTTCTCAGACCACCATGGAATAAAAGTTGAACTCAGTAACAACAGGAATCTGCATACTCATACAAAAACATGGAAAGTAAATAACCTTATGCTGAATGACAGCTGGGTCATAGACAAGATTAAGAAGGAAATTCCCAAATTTTTGGAACAAAATTATAATGAAGACATGAATTACCAGAACCTCAGGGATATTGCAAAGGCAGTCCTAAGAGGGAAATTTATAGCATTGCAAGACTTCCTTAAGAGAATGGAAAAAGAGGAAGTGAATAACTTAATGGGACATCTCAAGCAACTGGAAAAGGAATAACATTCCAACCCCAAACCCAGCAGAAGAAAAGAAATAACCAAAATTAGAGCAGAATTAAATGACATTGAAAACAAAAGAATTATACAACAGATCAATAAACCTAAAAGTTGGTTTTTTGAAAAGGTCAATAAACCTTTGGCTAACCTAACCAGGACAAAAAAAAAGTTAAATCTCTAATTTCATCAATCAGAAATGGCAAAGATGAAATGACAACAGAATTCTCAGAAATACAAAAAATCCTTAATGAATATTACAAGAAACTCTATTCTCAGAAATACAAAATTTTGAAGGAAATAGATCAATACTTGGAAGCATGACACCTTCCAGGACTTACCCAGAATGAAGTGGAAATGTTGGACAGGCCTATATCAAGTTCTGAAATAGCATCAACTATGCAAACTCTGCCTTAAAAAAAGGGCCTGATACAAGATGAACTTTAAGAGGAACTAGTACCTATGTTACTCAATCTTTTCCAAAATATAGAAAAAGAAGGAATACTACCCAACACATTCTATGAAGCCAACATCACCTTGATCCCCAAACCAGGAAAAGACCCAACAAGAAAAGAAAATTATAGACCAATATCACTAATGAATATTGATGCAAAAATATTCAATAAGATCCTAACAAACAGAATCCAGCAATACATCAAACGAATTATACACCATGACCAGGTGTGTTTTATCCCAGAGTCTCAAGGCTGGTTTATTATATGTAAATCTATAAATATAATTCATCACATAAACTAATTAAAAAACAAAGACCATATAATTCTGTCAATTGATGGAGAAAAAGCTTTTAATAAAACCCATCATCCTTTCAAATTGTATATAAAACCAGCACATTGTACCCCATGATTGAATTAAGGTGCATAGTTTTGATTTAATTAAAAAAACAAAATCTTCAGCATCCTTTCATGATCAGAGCACTTAAGAAAACTGGTATAGAAAGGACATTTCTTAAACTGATAGAGGCCATCTACAGCAAACCCACAGCCAATATAATATTGAATGCAGTTAGATCAGGAACCAGGCAAGGATGCCCATTGTCTCCACTGCTTTTCAACATTGTAATGGAAGTCTTAGCCATTGCAATAGTCAAGAGAAGGTGATCAAGAGTATCCATATAGTGTCAGAGGAGATCAAACTTTCACTCTTTGCAGATTATAAGATTGTATATCTGGAAAACACCAGGAATTCTACTACAAAATTATGAAACTCTTAGAAGTGATCAAGGAATACAGCAGCATCGCAGGTACAAAATCAACACTCTTAAATCTGAAAAAACAGTCAAGGACTCTATTCCTTTCCCAGTAGTGCCAGAAAAGATGAAGTATTTGGGAGTTTACCTAACAAAGGATGTGAAAAATCTCTATAAAGAGAACTATGAAACTCTAAGAAAAGACATAGCTGAAGATGTTAACAAATGGAAAAACATACCATGCTCATGGCTGGGAAGAATCAACATTGTTAAAATGTCCATATACCCAAAGCAATACAAAATTTTGATGCAATCCTTATTAAAGCTCCATTGTCATACTTTAAATATTTTGAAAAAATAATACTTCATTTTATATGGAATCAGAAAAAATCTCAAATAGCTAAGACATTACTCAGAAATAAAAACAAAGCAGGAGGAATCATGCTACCAGATCTCAGGTTATACTATAAATTGATAGTGATCAAAACTGCATAGTACTGGCATAAAAACAGAGAGGTAGATGTATGGAACACAATAGAGAACCAAGAGATGAACCCAGATACTTACTGTTATTTGATCTTTGACAAGTCAATTAAAAACATTCAGTGGGGAAAAGATTCCCTACTTAACAAATGGTGCTGGGTGAACTGGCTGGCGACTTGTAGAAGACTGAAACTGGACCCACACCTTCACAATTAATAAGATAGATTCTCTAGCATATTGGATTAAAGATTTAAACTTACGACATGAATATAAAGTTAAGACATTTAAACTTAAGACATGAATCATACAAAAATACTAGAAGAAAGAGCAGGGAAAACATTTGAAGAAATCAGCCTGGGTGAATATTTTATGAGGAAGACCCCCAGGGCAATTGAAGCAACACCAAAAATACATTAGTGGGATCTGATCAAACTAAAATGCTTCTGCACAGCCAAAAACACAGTAAGGAAAGCAAGCAGACAGCCATCAAAATCGGAGAAGATATTTGGAGGTTATGTCTCTGACAAAAGTTTCATAACCAGAATTCACAGAGAACTCAAACGTATTAGTAAGAAAAGAACAAGTGATGTCATCTCAGGGTGCGCAAGGGACTTGAAGAGAAACTTCTCTGAAGAAGACAAGAGCATGGCCTACAAACACATGAAAAAATGGTCATCATCCTTAATCATCAGAGAAATGCAAATCAAAGCCACTTTGAGAAATCCAACCCCAGTAAGATTAGCCCACATGACAAAATCCCCAACCCATAGATGTTGGCGTGGATGTGGAGAAAAGGGAACGTTTCTGCACTGATGGTGGGAATGCAAACTAATATGTTCCTTTTGGAAAGATGTTTGGAGATCACTTAGGGTTCTAAAAATAGACCCACCATTTGATCCTTCAATTCCTCTACTAGGTATATATCCAGAAGACCAAAACTCACTTTATAACAAAGATATTTGCACCAGAATGGTTTATTGCAGCCTAATTCATAATTGCTAAGTCATGGAGGACCCTAAATGCCCATTGACCCATGAATGGATTAATAAATTGTGGTATATATAGACCATGGAATATTATGCAGCCTTAAAAAATATGGAGACTTTATCTCTTTCATGTTTACATGGATGGAGCTGGAACATATTCTTCTTAGCAAAGTACCTCAAAAATGGAAGAAAAAGTATCCAATGTACTCAGTCCTACCATGAAACCAATTTATAGCTTTCATAATTAAACTACAACCCAACTGTAGCCCAAGAAGAAGGGGAAAGAGGAGACGGAGGGGAGGGGAGGAGGGAGGCTGGCTGGAGGGAGGGTAATTGGTGAGACCACACCTACAGTGCATTTTACAAAGGTACATGTTAAATTTACTAAGTGTAGAGTATAAATGTCTAAGAAAATGCAGTGAAGGCTATGTTAACCAGTTTGATGAAAGTATTTCAAATGGTATATAAAATCAGCACATTGTACCCCATGATTGCATTAATGTACACCGCTATAATTTAATGAAAAAATAAATAAATAAAAATTAAAAAATTTTATGTGTTGCCTACCTTATTGCTTTCTTTGAGGAACATGACATTGAACCAGACATAAGGATTACAATGATAATTTCTGTGAAAGAGCACTTACACATGCTTGCAGACAAAATTTCATCAGACTTTCTAAATCTACCTGATACCCCAAGCCCATTCACAAAGTTGAAAATGTTCTGAGACAGTACAAGAAGAGTTCATTGAACTTATTAACAGCGATGAAGCAAGAACTGATTTCTCTACAATGCCAGTTACAAAATTCTGGATCAAGTATTTGTAGTCACATCTTGTTCTGTCTGAGACTGTGTTGTGCCTTCTTCTTCCATTTCCAACAACATATCTTTGTGAAGCAGGGTTTTCCAGATTTTTGGTTATCAAGTCTAAATACAGAAGTGGACTTTCTGTGGAAGATGATCTTCGTTGTGCTCTTGCAAAGACTGCACCGAGAATTTCTGATCTGGTGAGAAAGATGAACTCTCAACCTTCGCACTGAAGTTGCCTTTTTACACATACTGTCATAAAATGTAGCAATGTAGTTTACTGTTGTTATATTAAGACTGCTACCCATGCTACACCATGCTTCAAGATAAAATTTCATTTATTTGTATAATAATTAGAAATAAATATTTCACAATATATAATTACATATTGTTTTTGTGATTAATCACTATGCTTTAATTATGTTCAATTTGTAACAATGAAAATACATCCTGCATATTAGATGTTTACATTATGATTCATAACAGTAGCAAAAGTGCAGTTATGAAGCAACAATGAAAATAATTTTATGGTTGGGGGTCACCACAACATGAGGAACTGTATTAGAGGGTCGTGACATTAGGAAGGTTGAGAACCACTGGGCAAGAATATTCTCAGGTAATAAAATTGTCGGCAAATGGATGTTAGAAGCAATGTGTTTTGATGTTGTAAAGGGGTTACTCTGTATCAGAGGAAAACTGAGAACGAAGTTTTGGATAAATACCTCAGAAATTATATTGGTTGGTCTATGAGACTATCAGAATAACAAAACTGATGTCATTTTAAAGTTCAATGCAGATGAAGCTAGAAGTCTGAAGGCATATGGAGAGCTTCCAGAACATGCTAAAATAATGAAACTGATACATTTGGTCCTGGAGATTATGATGAAATCCAATTTGATGATATTGGAGATGATGATGAAGACATTGATATTTAAAGTGAGCTCAATGTTTTACATTCCAACTTTTCTGAGGATTGTTCTACAGTTGGGATTTTGGCCATCACCTGTTCAGAAGACTAAAATTTTTTGGCATATAGTAATTTAGAGTATAGTTTGTTAAAAATATTTTTATTGTTTTCAGGTGTGTATTATATTTCTTTAAAAGCTGAGGATGCTGAATTATCTTAAGTGAAATATTAATACCTTTTGCTTTGATATATTGGAATTTAGGGTTAAAAGATCATAATAGCTGCTATTCAAGCAACAACAAAAATAGCTTAATTTCTGTGACCACTTCCAAAATATGGATGTTTTAAAGATTGTTTGCTTTACAATCATCATGGATTGTTACAGAATCCCTAATTCCAATTTATATGTTTATTATAGAGTGGTTCTGGATACTTCAGTTACCTAGATGTTCTTCTGAGATTTTTGATACAATTTAAGGAAGATGGCTAGATACCAGCATTTGGAATCAGAAAAAACAGAGATATTTTTCATATAGCTGTACGTATTTTTATATTATCTTTGATACCTTACACTTTTTTTTTTTTGCAGTTTTTGGCCGGCCGGGGCTGGGTTTGAATCTGCCATCTCCGGCATATGGGGCCGGCACCTTACTCCGTTGAGCCACAGGCGCCGCCCAATACCTTACACATTTTTTTCAACATTTTATGTTGCCATCATCCTAAAGAAAAAAAAAAAAGCATGTCCAAAAGGCAATTTTTTAAAAAACATAATTTTGAGAACAAATTTTAAATTTGTAATATAAATAGCCAGAAATTGAACACTAGGTAATAACCAACATTGGGAATATTGATATATTAGTTGACAATATTGCCACTTAATTTGCATGGAAGTTGATGGTAAGGTACATAGGTTACTTTTTACTGTTCAAAATAAGTTATGTTAAAAGATGTCATTTTATTTCAAATGTATGCATTGTAACTCTCAGTTTCAAGCTGTATAAAAAATTAAATTGGAATGTATTATTGAAAAGCTAATTTTGTAATAAAGTCTACAAACGAGCCTTTGTCAAATTATTCCTGGTTTGGGATAAGGAAAGGGAGCAACAACTAAAAGATGGGTTCTGCTTTCTAAATGGAAAAGCCTCATCAAAGCAATATAACAAAGTGTTATGTTGAGTATAAAACAAAAATTTATGGGGAGGAAGAGGCAGAGCCAGAGATCTTGGCCCCTCCACTGTACCCCGGGGTTTTTTGTAGGAACCTGTTCTGTGTCCTTGACCTTGTTCCTGCCTTTTATGGGTTTTGTGTTCTCAGAAGCAACAACAGATGATGTTTCTTTTGAGGATGAGACTTCTACACCTCTCCAGATACCATTCCAGGTATCTGCTGGGAGAAGAAACCATCCTGTAAGACATTATCCCAGAGTCCAACCCCATTTTTCTAAAACGCTTAGACGTGGTGGACAGCCCAGCCTGGCTACCCAGCGCAGCAGTGGAGGAAGGGTGTTGGGGGAGGGGGACGGCCAAGGACATCAGGGAGGAGGTGATGTTTAAACTGAGATCTCAAGTATGAATAGGACTGAATCATTCAAGGGTGGGGAATCTGTGGCTTTGTGGCCATATGTTGCCTTCTGGATCATTGACTGCAGCCTTTTGACTAAATCCAAATTTTACAGGATAATTCCTCTTAAAAAGAGATTTGTTCTGTGAAGTTTGAATTCAGTTAAGTGGCTGCACTTGGGGATTTGGAGGGTCACATTTGACTTTGAGGCCACAGGGGTGGGAAGAAACAAGAGATAGGAGATAAGAAGTGAGAGGGGGAGGAAAGAGGAAAAAGGGAAGGAAGGAGAGAGAAGGGAGAGAGGAAAGGAGGGAGAATAGGGGAAGGAGAGAAGGAAGGAAGAGAGGGAGGGAAGGAAGGAAGAGAGGGAGGGAGGGAGGGAGGGACGGAGAGCAGGCATTGCCAGGATTACAATTGCTCTCCTTCGACTTCAAGGACAATGCACAACTCATCCCACATCCCTAGGGATGGTCCCTGGAAAGGCCTCTGGGAACCCACCACTGGGGAAGATGCCTGCAGAGAGAAATCTCCTGCCCCACCCACCATGGCCCAGGTGTACTCCGTGCTGGGGCACCCTAGACCTAGCTCTCCTCCAAGGGAGGTAAGTGGCACCCACTGTTTCCAGAGCTGTTTTCCGGGATGAAATATCAAGAGCCACAGGAACTACAAGGGAGGAGACGTGAGGACCAGGGAAGAGACGTGAGGACCAGGGAAAACTGAAAGAGAGGGAAGCCCTGACCTGGTGGGAGGGGGCGTTCAGAGCTTGAGAGGATGTAGAGTAGGAAGTCTACAGCCCAGGAACCCTGCTCCAGGCTGTGTAGGGCTTTTCTGGCTCCTGGTCTCCCATGGAGTAGCTGTCCCTTTCCACAGTAGTTGTGGTCACTGGGCTCCTTTTCTGGGCCAGGAGTGGTCTCTGTGCCAAGCTGCCAGAAGGACAGCACAGAGAGTGCCCTGTGCATGTGGGTGCACTTGTGCATAACCTTTGCTTTCTTCTGCCTGCACTGTGTGCGTGCGTGTGTGTGTGTGTGTGTGTGTGTGTGTGTGTTAGTTTCTTGTAGCTGCCACTGCAAAATACCACAAACCTGGTGGTTTTAAAATAAGAGAAATTTATTCTTTCACAATTCTAGAGGCTAGAAATCTGAAATCAGTGTCTCTGGACCCACACTCCCTTGGAGGACTCTAAGCGAGCATCCACCTTGGTTCTTCTGGCTTCTGCAGGGTCTAGGCATTAATGGCTTGCGCTAAATCACTCCAATCTCTGCCACCATCTTCACATGACCTTCTCCTGTATGTCTTCTCCTCTTCTTAAGTCCCAACCTAGTTCAGAATGATCTCATTTTGAGATTCTTACTTAAATCATATCTATAAAGACCCTATTTCCACATAAGGTCATATAGTGAGGTTTGGGGGGACATGAATTCTGGGGCACACTATTCATTTACAAACGGTGTCATTGCACACGTAGCCACTGTGTGTCCCTAGTTTATCCCCATCTCAGATGAATGCCAGCATCTGTGCTCAGTAGGTATGTGCAGAATGGGGAATGAGGTCTGTGTTTCTGGCTGTTTTCTGGATGTCACCACCAGTGTGTATTTCAGAACCACTATAACTACTGCTCAGTGTTGTCTGCTTTTGCACTTGTGTGCACAGTCTTAGATTGATGGCACAGATGCATAAGCAGAGAGAGGTGAAGAAGGTAAAGAGTGTCCTCCTTGAGGGCACCGAGTCAGGATCTAGGAGCAGTGTGTATGCGTTACAGCTTGGGGATCTGCCGGGGAACCCTCAGTGGGGAGGAGGGTCCTGGCCTCACCACTCCTTTAGGTTCATGCTCATGCAGAGGGCTTGGAGGACCCCTTGGACCATCCTACTAAGGAGTTGTTTGGACAGGGTGGGAGTGTGCAAGTGCTAGAGGGAAACAGGGAGCTGAGAGAGCCCTTGTGAAATTTCTACTAAGATTTGTGTACTAAACAGCAGGGCCCTTGGAGCCTGTTTGTAGCCAGGAGAGAAGAAGAGGGAGCAGAGCTGGGCATGGGTTTGGGGCTATTCCCAGTATCAGAGGGAAGAGTGGTCTGGAATGGGTTTGAAACCCTGAACTGTCACAGTGCCGATACAGGTCACCTAGTGTGGAAGGATAAGTGACAAACAGCTCAGCAGACAGCAAACAGCAATGACGATAGAGAGACCACAACACTGCCAGCTGGCAAGTTTGAGAGCTGGGCACTTGGCATCACGTCCCCAGAAAGAATCCACAAGGGGAAGTCTCTGGTTCCCCCAAAACACAATAAGAACTCGGGATTTGAACAATGAGTCTGCCTGATTCCCCAACTGTGTATGCCTTAGAGAATCAGCTCTGCAGTTAGAAGGGTAGGGCAGAGGAGGGGAGATGAGCAGGCGTAGTGGTCCAGGAGAGGGAACACTCTGTCCACATGATGGAGGGGCAGGGAGCAAGGTCCAGAGAGAAGGGACAGGAGGGATGGGGAAGTGAAGAGAGTTCAGGTTGATGCCCCAGTTATTTGCTCGGCTGACTGGGTTCCCTCTAGTCCACTACTTTCCTGTGTGGGCTTATGCTTCCCCACTTGAGCCAAATTGTCCGTTTTCCAGATGGTATTCTCAGTCCTCCAACCACTGTGACATTGGCTTAGAGAGAACACCTAGCAATAATCCTCTAGGTAGAGCTGGAAGGAGGTGTCATAATATTGGAGTGAACCCTCTCCCAAAATAATAGTTTGAGTTACTCAAAGATACATTGGCAAATTTTTGCTAGACATTAACTGCAGATGTTTGAGCATGTTGCACTCCCCCGCTGATGATGTTTTATCATTGTTGGATCTGCACAACAGGGACAATCTTGTTTTTGTTTATTCCCATGCATGATCATATCTCATTTCAGTTCCACCACAAATTATTAATAGAACAGGCAGCCGTTCTATTAATAATTTGTTTAAAGTGTAACCCTCTGCTTGCATAAATTCTTATTAAATGTGCACTTTTGCGTGTACATGTTTTACCTTGGGACATTGTTCTGTGCTGGAGGTCCCAAGTTTTTTTCTAGCTTTTCACCCAGCTCTGTGTTTTTAAGAGTCATCCACATAACTCTGTTGGTGTCATGTTTTTTGTTCCTAAATGCCATCTACTATATTTTAATGTACATCCACTCCACTTCACCCTTCCACTCCCTACTTAGTGAGGGTTTCCAGGATGCCCCCAACTCTCTGCCTTCCTGGAAAATGCTGCAGTGAATGTCCTTGATCATGATGCCTCACAAACGTTCCAGGAACAGCATTGCAGGGACTCAGGGTAAGTGTTACCTTCATTTGACCATGAGCCACCAGCCATCTGCTAGAATATCTACAGCCACCCTATCTTCATTTGGGCCAACACATAGCAGCATCCTCATTTCTAAATTTTGCTACTCTAACAGGTATAAAGTGATACCATCTTATTGTTTTAAATTGCATTCCTCTAATAGCTAGTGAATTTTAGCATGTCTTAATTTGCCATTAGCCTGTTGAATTTCCTCTTCTGCAAACAACTATGCCTGTCCTGTGTCCACTTTCTGTCTTTTTTTCTTATTCATTTGTAGACATTCCTTATGAATTCTAGATATTAGTCTCACATCATTTTTAATATTACAAATATCTTCTTGCTGTCTGTCATCTGTTAACTTTATCCACAATGTTCTTTGTTGACATGATCAAGATTTTGATGTGCTCATTTTTTTGTTTGTTTCAGGTTAATTGAGGGTACAAAGAATTAGGTTACAGTGTTTGTATTTGTTGGGCAAAATCCCTCTTATAATTGTGTCCCACCCCAAGAGGTGTGCCATACATCCTAACATTGTGCCCATTAAGTGGGAGCACACCCAGCCCTCTCCCTACCCCCTCCTGCTCTTTTATGGTTTGTGCTTCTTTCTCTTTCTTTTCTTTCCTTCCTTCCTTCCTCTCTTTCTCTTTCTCTCTTGAGTTAGTCAAAGATACTTTGGCAAATTTTTGCTAGACATTAACTACAGACGTTTGAGCATATTGCACTCCTTCCTTCCTTCCTTTCTCTCTTTTTCTTTCTTTCAACAGTCTTACTCTGTCACCCAGGCTGGAGTGTAGTAGCAGCATCACAGCCAGAGCAATCTCAAACTCCTGGCCTCCTCTTGCCTCAGCCTCCTGAGTGGCTGAGACTATTGATATGTACCTCCATGCCCCTCCAATTTGCTCTATTTTTTGTAGAGATGGAGTCTTATTCTTGCTCAGGGTGGTCTCAAACTCCGGACCTCAAATAATTCTCCCACCTTAGCCTTCCAAAATGCTAGGATTACAGGCATTAGCCACCACTCCAGGTCTTTTTTTGCTTTTATTTATTTTACTTATTTATTTATTTATTTATTTTTATTGAGACAGAGTCTCAAACCCTCTGTAGAGAGCTGTGATGTCATAGCTCACAGCAACTTTAAACTCTTGGGCTTAAGCAATTCTCTTGCCTCAGCCTCCCTAGTAGCTGGGACTACAGATGCCCCCCACAATGCCCAGCTATTTTTTTTTTGTTGTTTGTTTGTTTAGCAGGTCTACACCAGGTTCGAACCTAGCAATCTTGGAGCATGTGGCTGGCACCCTAACCACTGAGCTCAGATGCCTAACCTCTTTTTTGCTTTTAAATAAGTCATTTTCTGTTCTTAGATCACAAAAATTATACTACAATTTCTTTTATTAACCATGTTTTATTTCCCACAGTTAAGTTCTTAGTGCAGTGGTTCTCAACCTTCCTAATGCCACAATCCTTTAATGGTAGCAGCAAAAATAATTTTATGGTTGAGGGTCACCACAACGTGAAGAACTGTATTAAAGTGTTGTGGCATTAGGAAGGCTGAGAACCACTGCCTTGGTGCATCTTCACTCTCTTTGAATGGGGTATTGATGGAAAGTTTGATTTCTTCTTAGTAAAGTATCTCAGGAATAGAAAGAAATATATCCAATGTGCTCAGTACTACTATAAAACTAATTTATAATCACTCACACTTTCATATGAGAGATTAATCATACTATAGCCCAGGATGAAGGAGGGAAGGGGAGGGGGATAGGAAGGGAGGGGTGGTTTGATAGAGGGAGGGTTAATGGTGGGACCACACCTATGAAGCATGTTGCAAGAGTACAAGTCAAATCTGTCAAGTATAGAACACAAATGTCTTAACACTGTGATTAAGTAAATGAGGTGAAAGCCATGTTAATTAGTAGGATGTAAGCACTCTAATTTGTACAAATAATCAACACATTGAATCCCACAAAGGCATTCATGATCTATGTATATGTGACTTAATAAAAGAAAAAGCAAGTTTGATTTTGTTTTTAGCTCTGTAGAGAGATACTTTCCTCAGTGGCATCCCCCAAACATTCATTCTTTACCTGTTGATTTGTGGGATGACCTTATCCATAAATGTGACTCTGTTCTGAGGTTTCCATTCTGAACAACTGGTGTATTTGTCTAATTGTACAATATGTTATTTCCAAGACTTTATAAACTATCTCCATATCTGGGGAGGAATTTTTTTTTTTTTAAAGAGAGAGCTGGGGTCTCTCTGTTTCCCCAGGCAAAATTTGAACTTCTGTTCAGCTTCCCAAATAACTGAGAGTACAGGCACCTGCCACCATACTCATCTAAGAAAAGGAAAATTTCCTCGCCTTTCATTCTTCATTTTCAAGATCAACTTAGTCATGGATATGTATTTTTTTTTTACAGAGATTTTTATAATAAGTATATCATCTTTCTCCAAAAACTCCAACTGGATTTTTTTGAGAGAGCTCCATTGAATGTACAGATTATATGTGGGGAAGAATTAGCACCTTTCTAATATTATCATGCCATTACATCTATTTATATAAATTATCTGCCGTGTTCTCTATTAATTGGAGGTTTAAGTGCTCTCTATGGAGGTCTTGCACGCTCTTGGTTAAACTAATGCTCACTTGGAATTGAACCTTGCTGTATTTAACTTTTTAATTTTAAACTAACTTTAAATTTACAAAAATTGCAAAACAAACATAGAAAATTCTTGCTTTCCTCTTTTTTGTCAGCATCTTACATAACCCCAGTACAATTATCAGGAAATTAAAGTTGGTACAATGCTTTCAAGAAAACTGTAGACTGTACAAATTCCAACTGTATTGGAATTTACCCAGCTTTTCCTAATAATCATTTTATGTTCCAGATTATGATCCATTTCACTGTTATTTCAACTTTTCATTATTACTTAGCTGTGTTACCTAATTTTCCTTTTACTTCGAAGATTACTCAGTGATAATGTTACTATAACGATGTCACCTGAGTTAACCTTATATGTATGTTCCAAACATATAGGAAGTTTTAAGTATCGTCTGTTCATTAATTTCCAATTTCTGGACTTCCTTGTCGCCTAAAACATCTTTGGTGACAGTTCTATGTCTTAAGTGGTGTTTGGGTTTTTTGTATACTGAAAAGGAGTGTGTGCCCATTTATGTGTTTATCTGGCTGAATATACATATAAAAACATATGCATGTATTAGTGTCATATCTAGATATGTATATATTTACATATAATAACTCAAATATTAAAGTGCCAGAATTAAGTCTCAAAACAATAGTAATTAAGAAAAAGGCAAATAGATGTCTCTCATAATAAAAAAAGATACAACCACAGGTGCCACAATTTAAGAAAATCTGATTCTGGCCATCCATTCCTGTCCCAAATCTTAAATTCTTTGCTGTTTATTTCGGTACCTGTGGTAGGTACATTGTGAGCATAATCTTATTTAATTCTCAGAACAATCCAGTCAGGTTGGATTACTATTATCAACTTCCTTTTAGGGAGGAGACAACTAAAGTCACAAAGATTAAGGGACCAACGCAGCACCACATAGCTCTGAAGTAAGGACTCAACCTACGCTGAATAGACATTCTGCATTCTTAACGCTGGATTTTAAAAGAGTAGTAATAATACATTATTGTCATCGGCATTACTATTGATGGAGTTCGTACTATGTGCCAGGAGCTGTGTGAAGCATCTAAGATGCATGACCTTATTTAAATTTCAAAATTTTTTAAATTTAAAAAAATTAAAAAAAATCCATCTGCCTCTTTGCAGATGGATTTACCACGGCTTGGGCGGGTGAGGGAGGCTCCCAGGGGTGCTCCCAGGTAGGACTCGCCAACACCTGTGCTCTGACTGCTGATCTTCCTCCGGTCTCCCCCCTAGGTGTGGCCGCCATGCTGGGGCTCAACCGCACCTCCACGTCCGAATTCATCCTCCTCGGCTTCTCCGCCTTCCCCCCCCAGCTGCTGCCGGTCTTCTTCCTCCTGTTCCTGCTCATGTACCTGTTCACGCTGCTGGGCAACCTGCTCATCACGGCCACCATCGGGAGCGAGCGCAGCCTGCACACGCCCATGTACCTCCTCCTGTGCGCCCTCTCCGTCTCCGAGGTCCTCTACACCGTGGCCATCATCCCGCGCATGCTGGCCGACCTGCTCTCCGCCCGCCGCTCCATCGGCCTCCTGGCCTGCGCCAGCCAGATGTTCTTCTCGTTCACGTTCGGCTTCACCCACTCCTTCCTGCTCACCGTCATGGGCTACGACCGCTACGTGGCCATCTGCCACCCCCTGCGCTACAACGTGCTCATGAGCCCCCGGGGCTGCGCCTGCCTGGTAGGCTGGTCCTGGGCCGGTGGCTCGGTCATGGGGCTGGTGGTGACCACGGCCATTTTCCGGCTCACCTTCTGTGGACCCAGTGAGATCCACCATTTTGCTTGCCACGTGCCACCTCTGTTGAAGTTGGCCTGTGGAGATGAGGTGCCACTGGTGGCCCTGGGCGTGAGCCTGGTGTGCATCACGGCTCTGCTGGGCTGCTTTCTCCTCATCCTCCTCTCCTATGCCTTCATTGTGGCTGCCATCCTGAAGATCCCGTCAGCTGAAGGTCGACAAAAGGCCTTCTCCACTTGTGCGTCCCACCTCACTGTGGTGGTTGTGCACTATGGCTTTGCCTCTGTCATCTACCTCAAACCCAAAGGTCCCCAGTCTCTGGAGGGAGACACCTTGATGGGCATTACATACACAGTCCTCACACCCTTCCTCAGCCCCATCATCTTCAGCCTCAGGAACAAGGAGCTGAAGAATGCCATGAAAAAGACTTTCCTCAGCAAACTGTACCCAGAAAAAAAATGAAATGATCTGAGAGAAATTCCTTGGGAACAACCAGCTTGGATTATCACATGGTACTGTAAAAAAAAGCCCGTGTGCATGTAGTGACCTATATGTTTGTCTGATGCATTAAGGTTTGCAAGGACCCTTGTGGACAGCATACAAATGTATATACAAGGGTTAATCAGATCTAGGGACATATTTGGGAAGGATATGTGAGATAACAGCACAGAGAAAATCAGATTTGTCTGATTCCTACCTGTTGCCAGATACCTTCGTAGGTTATTACACATGAAATCTGTTCTCCTCCTGCCCTCATCCAGGGTTATCCCAACAACACAAATTGGCAATCCAAAGAGAAATGGAAGTCTTCACGCACCACTCTCTGTTATGCACCAACAGGTAGCTACAACTTAGATTTTGTTATGGCTACCCCAGATTACAGCAGGGGGCAGGCAGAGCACCCTGAATTTCAGCATTTCACAGATCTGTGCAATAGGAGAAACAGCAATAAGCAGACACCCAGAAAAGGTTAAGGAAACCTTGGTATTTCCAGTGTAAATCTTGAGTGGTTGTGGAGAGACAGAGAAATCTTCATGGTTGGCTCAAGGAAAAAGTTCCACTGTGAGATGTGGACTACTGTGTTAGCACATGGGACAGCAGGGAACTCTCATGTAAGCCAGAATGGTTAATGCAGAGCCCAGGATGAAAGTGTATCTCGTGGTTGCATGGGCATAATTGCTCACTCATTTTATGGAGGTGATTTAAGGTTGACCCTATTGCATAGTATTTACAATTTGTTAAAAATAGGTGCTTTCATATTTAATTTGAATAATAAAACTATGCATCATTTGTCCTAAAGTGTGAATTCAGTCCTTTATCCCTTGAGCAGTCAAAATACCCCACATTAACATGGAGAAGAAGGATGGAGAAAACCAGGAGACTCAGAGAAGCCCTTTGCAGAGCACAGGCTGTGTTCCATGTCTCCTGTTACTCCTTGGTCTAACTATGTCATCACAGCTTCACAAGTGGGATGAGAGCAAACATGATCCCACCCCTGCCATTTGATAGAGAGGAAACTGAGGTTCAAAAATGCACAGCCCATCAGAGACGACAAAGCTTGGAAAAGCCAGGCTTCCAATGTAAGTCCTTTTTTGATGCCAAGTCCTCTCCACTCAGCACTTCATGCATTATCTTCTGATGGGGAATTCTGTGGCTTCTAATTCTAGTGAAACTGGTTTTCTCCAAATCAAATATTCCAACATCCTTAGAGTCTTTTTTGGCAACTACAGCCAAAATTGAAGCATGCATCCTTGAAATTCTAATGGAATATTTCTGTAAACACAAGAGTTCTTCATGATTTTTAGATAAGTTTAAGTCTTAGACATTTACATTATCATAACTGCTGTTTTATCATATCATAATGCCTACTATCTTCTACCTGATCATATGTAATTTACTTCATTATGTTTATTGTCTTATCCTTCCTCTAGAGTGTAAGCACAGAGACAAGATTTTAATATGTTTTTAATCACTACTACATATTCCCAGCACCTAAAATAGTGCCTGGAACAGAGGAAGGGCTTAGTAAGCATTTACTGACTACATTCGAACTCCTATATTAAAAAAAAAAAGTTTTGGTGTTGGAGGAATTCCTCAATAACTTCCATACATTGAGCTAAGAAGATGCTCCCTTTCCCTATCAACAAAGTCAAGCTGGGCAAGAATATGTGACAGGCTCTATCATTTTTTGTTTTCTTAGAGACAGAGTCTCGCTCTATCAGACAGGCTAGAGTGCAGTGGCATCATAGCTCACTGAAACCTCAAACTCCTGGGCTCAAGTGATCCTTCTGCCTCAGCCTCCCAAATAGTTGGGACTGTAGACATGCACCACCATACTTGGCCAATTTTTCTTTTTTTTTTTTATTTTTAGAGATGGGATCTTGCTATCTTGCCCAGGCTGGTCTCAAATCCCTGGCTTTCCCTCCCAAAGAGCTGGAATTGCAGGTGCAAGCTGCTGAGCCTAGCCTCATTTTCTTAAAAAAGGACTCACCCCCTGATTCTACTCATATAAAAATGGATAGCAAGCCTAGAAAATGGTGGTGTATCCACTCTGAGTTGAGCATCACATGTCTTATGCTAACTTACTGTGATCCCTCAGGCTGCTGGCTTCACAAAGTTATGAGGTATAGTTATCTTTCTCATCATCATGCCCAACACTGGAATGATATTTGGAAGACATCAGTTCCTAAGCCTCTTCATTTCTAAGGTGTACTAATTTAATTCCCACAACATCAAACAAACCAAAATGTTGGCTTATGGATTCATGTTGAGAAAGAAACAAAATTGCTCTCCAGAGCAATGGGCAAGGTATGTGGGGAGCCATTCTTAAGCCAGACAGGCCTGGGTTCAAATCCTGCCTCCTATTTTCCACTGATAGATTAGCATCTCTTGTAGATATAGTCTACATTTTGTTTAAACAAGAGGAGATCTAGAGTAGCAACATTTTTATGACTGGGACATACTAGACATAACCACTAATAAAGGGCCTTTAAACAAATCCTGGTTTGTCCATACAGTAGAACCCAAGGGAGTTGTGAAAACCACTAGAACCTTCTACTTCATCTGAGTCCCTCTCCCTGGCATTTCATTCAGTGTCACAGCTTTATGTGTCATCTGCACATAGATATTTCCCAATCCTGATCTTTATCTCTTTCCAGCTACCTACTCAACATATCCACATGGCTTCGAGGCAGGTGTCTCAAAAGTTAGTATGTCCAGATCTCTAACTTTCAAATTTTCTCATCATTAAAATTCTCTCCTCATATCATCACAGACCCAATTAAAGATGGTAGCCGAGTAACAACTTCCCTGCAACTGGGCACAGCGAGTCTGGGGAGACAAGACTCCAGGCATCTCTGGCCAGTGGGATCTGCCTATAATCATCCCTTCGAGAATACAGGGAGCCAGCAAGGGACTTCTGGACCCAAAGAGGAGGACAAAAACAGTGGAAAACTGGTAAGTGGTTGCGTGTGCTCGATTGACCTAATCACACCAGCAACCGTAAGTACAAGCAGCAGTGAGACTGCAAACCGGAAAGGCCTTACCTGTGAACTGTTTTCGTATTCTTGGACTTGGCACTCAGTTGAACTGCCTTGGGGAGAGCTTGAGCAGGAGTGTGGACAACTTTGGACATTGTCTGGGGCCCCAGACTGAGCCACTGAGCTGGGCGCAGAAAGCCATTGTGAAAGAACTGCCCCGGCAAGCTCCACCCTCAGGGTCCTAGAGCAAGGATCCCGCGGAATAAAGTAACCTAGTGACTGAGCAGCCTAAAGGCGGGGACTGAGCTGCCTTACAGCCTTAATCCTTAGGGGTAGAGTGAGACGGTTTTGGTACACGGGAGCCTTGGGTTGTTGCCCTGGGTGGAGTGCTGTGACATCACAGCTCATAGCAACCTCAAACTCCTGGGTTTGGTGCTGCCCAGACCTCCATAAGAGCTGTGCAGCAACCCCCAACCAGTGACCTGCACCCACCGGGCCTCCGCATTCCCTGACCAGGAACTGCGGGAGCCATGCAACCCTTCATCCTCCCTCCTGTGTCCCCCCAGCCTCCACACTATCCCGTTCACCTGGCCAGGGACTCTGGTAGCTGCGTGCCTTCTGGAGCCCTCACTGCATCTGCGCA
>CAUYPK010111386.1:0-12365 GCA_963574355.1 Loris lydekkerianus | reverse complement strand
AGAGTCTTCATTTTCAGTTAAGATTTTCAGTTAAAATTTTCTTAACTATTAATAATTCTCTATTGGTGTTTACTTAGTCTGCTATGCTTCTCAAAGTCAGCCAACACAAATTGACACACAATTTTATGAATTTTTGCAATGCTTTTTCTAGTTCTGCTCATTACTGGCTGCCCTGACCTCTCTTCATCAGTGATTCTGTCCTCTCAGAAAAGTGTTTATTCCGTTTGTACACTGTTGTTTTCTCCATGGAGTTATCCCCATTAACTTGAACTAGCATGTCCCTGATTTTACTTCCACTCTTGCCCAGTTTTACCAGAAATTGAAAATTCATTTATTGATCTAATTCAAGTGCTGACATTCTCGTGATGGCACACAAAAAAACATGCAACAACAATAATGAATGCCAATCAGCAAGACACTGCCAGAAGTTGACACTAACGCAACTGTGAGACATTGGTATACCAAGGTTCTGGAACCTTACTAAGTTGTTTGTACAGTGTTGCCAATGTAAGTGCATGGTAGCAATTTCATGAACTTAATCGCTAGACCTCCTACTATGACCTATTAAATCTGCAACCACAGTATGTCTTTAAAAATGACTGTATTCCTATTTCCACCACAGAGGCGGTTATTTCCACCACTAAATTCTTGAACCCTTAACAGTCGTCTATGAGGGTTGTAATTATCTTCTTCAAAATTTCAGTTAATATTGATATTTTTACCTCCTCCTATGAATCAAAAATATTATTAGCACCATATGGAATGTTGAATTCTTTCCATAAAGTTTTAAATGCACTTTTTAAAAGATACATCCCAGGAATCACTATCTATGACAACTATTGAGTTATAAAATGTATAAAATGTATTTCTTAAATAATAAGACTTGAAAGTCTAAATCACTCCTGATAGATGGGCTGTAGAATGTATGGTACCTTAGCCGGCATGAAAACAACGTTAGTCTCCATGTACATCTCCAAGAGAGCTCCTGGGTGACCAGGTGCCTTGTCAATTAGCAGTAATAATTTGAAAAGAATCTTTTTTTGTGAGCAATAATTTTTCACAGGGGGTTAAAATATTTTGTAAACCTTACTGTAAACAGATGTGCTGTCAGACTGAATTGGTTATTCTACTTATAGAGGATAGGCAGAGTAGATTTAGCATAATACTCATGGGCCCTAGGATTTTCAAAGTAGTAAATGAACATTGGTTTCAATGCAAAGGTAACAATTACACTGGCCCCTAACAAGAAAGGCAGGCTGTCTTCTGAATCTTTGAAGTCAGACCATGACTGCTCCTCTCTAACGAAGAAAACCCTAAAGACATTTCCTTCCAATAGAAGGCAGCTTCATATACATTTTCGTCAACATTTACTGCTTCATTTTGTACTTTTATGTTATGAAAAAGATCTCTTTCTCTAAACCTTATGAACCAACCTCAGCTAGCTTCAAACTTTTCTTCTGCAGCTTTCTTACCTCTCAGCCTTCAAAAAATTGAAGAGTTAGGGCTTTGCTCTGCATTCACTTTTGGCTTAAAAAAAAAAAAAAAACTGGTTAATCTGATCTTTTGTCTAGACAAGGAAAACTTTCTCCTTATTAGCCATACGTGGAAGGTTTTGCCTTCTTATCATTTGTTTGTTTACTGAAGTGGAAATTTAGATTTCCTTCAAGAACTTTTCCTCTGCATTCACAGCTTATCTAATGGTTTGGTGCAAAAGACCTTGCTTTGGTTCTGTCTTGGGTTTTGATATGCTTCCTCACTAAGCTTGATCATTTCTAGCTTTTGGCTTAAAGACAGAGGCATGCAACTGTTTCGCTCACTTAAACATTAAGAGGCTATTTTAGAGTTATTAATTGGCCTAATTGTTTTGTTTCAGAGTAAAGAGAAGCTGGAGGAGAGGAAGAGAGATGAGGAAACAGTCAGAGCACATACAACAGTTACTAAGTTCACTGGTTTATATGAGTGCAGTTCTTGGCACTTCCAAACAATTATAGTAGTACCATCAAAGATCACTGATCAAAGATCACCATGCAAGGCACAAAGGATGGTAAAGTTTGGAATATTGTGAGAATTTCCAAGTGTGACACGGACATGCAGCACATGTTGTCAAAATGGGGCCAATACCAGGAGACTTGCTTGACACAGAATTGCCACACACCTTCGATTTATAAAACACATAATATATTCAAGGCACCATAAAGCAAAACAGAACAAAATGAGCTATGCCATTTGAAATTACATACTTGGGAAATTTCTCAGTAATGACACCAATGTGAAAAATAAATTGCAAATGTTCCCACTGGTAGTTATCTGTTAGAAAAATTAACTTTTCTTACTTTGAGTTTTTTTTTTTTTTTTTTTTTTTTTTTGTAGTGAGATATACATATGTGAAATTTACCCTTTTAAAAATCTATAAGTATACACTTTAATAGCACTGAATTTATTCTCATTGTTATGCAACTATCATTGTTATCAATTTTCAGAAATTTTACACCATCCCAAACTGATAGTTACATCTGTACCCACTACACAAAAACTCCCTAGTCTCTCCTCCATCCTGACCCCAGGCAACAATTTTATACTTTGTCTTTAATTTGACTATTCCAGATAATTCCTATAAGTGGTATGTGATACTTGTTCTTTTGTGATTTTTTTTTTTACTTATAATAGTCTCTAATCTTCATCCATATTTACCATATGTCAGACTATTTTTCCTTTTTAATATTGAAATAATATTTTACTTATGTACCACACTTTGTTTATCTATATACATGTGGGTTGTTTTCACCTTTGCCTGTTGTAAATAATGCTGCTATGAACAGTGGTGTACTAATATTTTTTCAAAACCTTGGTTTTATTTTTAATTTTTTTTTAATGTCAAATGATTATAGCAGTCAGGAAACCCATGGAAGATCACAGAGGTAGATACCATTTTCATCAAGTTATAACAAGGTTACAGGCTATGAATAAAATTCATCACTATTGATGTAAATTTTGATCTCCAGCCAAGGTGATGTATTACATATACTTTTATACTTCATATATAACTATGTGGCATTTTTTAAATGAGAAGAACAAAAAAATAAAAAATTTTCATTAAGAAATAGTGCATTTTTTAAATCACTACTTATCACCTTCACCTCCTTAGTAGCTTCTTGGGTCATTATTTGAAACTTTAGAAAAGTAAATTAAAAGAGATTAAAACTATCCATTTTTCTTCTCATCAAACATCAGTAACTCAGAAGAATAATAAATATTCTTTGGAAGAAGATTGATTTTGGCTTTATGGAACAATTACAGGTTTTTACATTCAGTTTTAGATATCTAAGGTGAAGTTGAATTTTCCCTGTGGTACTGTGCACATGGGGACAGGAACGCTGGGTTTTGGTCTCTATTAATTCACAGATTACTTTTTGAGAAAAATCTATATCCTTTACCAGCTGCCTTTTTATCATTTTTCCTAGAAAAATCCTCTCAAAAAACCTTAAAGGGGTGGTGAATTCAAGAGATATGGGGATTGGCTCTCCCCTCCCTCTTGCCATGTATCTGAGCTTGTGTGTCATCCGAAGCTGCTATGGGAACAAAGTTAATTTTTTTTTCTTTAGTACATTTATAGATCATGGTATTTATCTTGCTTAAGATAACTTACCTGGTATTCACATAGCACATCAAAGATCTAAATTTTATTTAGTGAAACTGAAAAACCAGGAAAGCACATCAAAGATCTAAATTTTATTTAGTAAAACTGAAAAACCAGGAAAGAACTCCAAGGTCTAAACATACTTCTGTAATTTACCTCCTGTCCTCTTTCTGCCTTCCTTTCTGTTAGCCACATTCCATCCCACCTGTAATCTGCTGTATGATATTTGTATCTTAGCCATGCAATTCAATCTATAGTGTGTTAGATTGCGCTGGAAGGGTAAACAAAAGGAATAGCACCAGGGGAGGAGGAAGAGCAAGAACAAGGTTATGACAAAACATTGTTTTAAAAAATCATTTATTATATTATCCTGCATTATCATCATTATCCAATTCAGCCAGAAATTTGGCAACCACCACTGTGCTGTTTGAAAGTTCCATTCATTGAAAATCCATCATTCCAGAATATTTAATCTTTTACATAAACAGTCCTTTCATCTTTTCACTTGCTTCAAAAATCTGCCATACCCTGATAACATTATTTTCCTAAAACCAACTTTAAGAAGTTTATTTTTGCTCTCATTTTCTTAAGTACAAAGAATAAAAGAGAATACCAATTCACTCTTTGCTTTCTACTACTACTTCTAGTCTAGAGCCTTACTCTGCAAATGCATACTAACAATTTCCTTTTTTAAACAATTAGATGTCATTCTTCTTCATCTTTCTTTCTTTTCTTTCTTTCTTTCTTTCTTTCTTTCTTTCTTTCTTTCTTTCTTTCTTTTTCTTTCCTTTTCTTTCTTTTTTTTTTTTTTTTTTTTTTTTTTTTGAAGTAGTTCTCACTCTGTTACCCCAGACTAGAGTGCTGTGCTATCAACCTAACACACAGCAACCTCAAACTCCTGGGCTCAAACGATCCTCCTGCCTCAGCCTCCCATGTAGCTGAGATTATAGGCACCCACCATCACTCTGGGCTAGTCTTTTTTATTTTTAGTAGAGACAGAGTCTTACTTTTGCTCAGTCTGGTCTCAAGCTCTTGAGCTCAAGAGATCCTCCCACCTTGGCCTCCCAGCATGCTAGGATTATATATCTAAGCCACTGTGCCCACTGCACATGGCCCATTTGATTTATTACTGGCTTTTCAACTATCATTCACTCTTCCATCAGCTTACTTGATTTTATCACTTGTATAATAGTACTTAATAAACCTATTTTTCATTGATTTTATTTTCATGTACTCATCAAAGAGCATAGAATACCTAGCTTTATGGTACTGCTTTCCCCTCAACTATAAAGACAACTATCTACCTTACATCCCAAACCTGCCCATGCCTCCACCATTGCTCCCTACCAAGTTTCTGAGTTATCTCCCTTCTTTCTTATATAGCTCAATTTTTAAAATATTCTACTTTCACCAGTTCTATTTTTTTAATACTCATTTCTACAAACACATACATTGAAAAATCTAATAATATCTTTTGCGATCTGAACTCTGCTACTATGGAGACTATTCAATGGTTTTTGATTCAACACTTTCCAGATACAGTGACCTTTTCTCAATAATAAAATTTCATCTATGATAGGCTATCCTATGCCTATAGTAGTAACAACTAATTTCCTTATTTCAATGGTGCATTCATAAATTTTTTTTTCATTTATAAAAAGACAAATGCAAATTGATATCGCTGGTTGTGTTATTCTCTAGAGTGGTTCTCCTCTAAGCATTGGTTGAAGAGTTCAGGTTTACTTTGTGCCTGGATGTTCCCATCTTTAGATGTGCCATAAATGTCACTGTCCTCATATCATTTAGCTGAGTTAGTGTGGCAGAAAAGGGGGGTACCGTAGGGAGTCAATATAAAAGCTTTTAACTGCTTCAGGCGTCCTCAAACTTTTTAAACAGGGAGCCAATTCACTGTCCCTCAAAATGTTGGGAGACTGGACTATAGTTAAAAAAAAAAAAAAAAACAACAACAACAAAAAAACTATGAACAAATTCCTATGCACACTGCACATATCTTATTTTGAAATAAAAAAACAAAACGGAAACAAATACAATCACACCGCCTCATGTGGCCCACGGTGCATAACTTTCAATCGTTATCAAGAACTTGGCTCATGGTGCATTAAAAATTGCCAAAGAATTGGGAAATGAAATTTGTCTGTGTTCCTAGAAAAAGAAGAGTCAATTTCTGTCACAATGCTTCTCATGAAGCACTTCTAAAGTACCTTCCAATATATGTAAGATTGTATTATAGTTACGGTATTTTGTCTGTTTCTTCTCTTAATTGCTAATCTTTAAATTTTTGAATATAAGAACAAAAAAAAAAAAAAAAGTTCATAATCCCAGAGCCTGGATTAGTATTTGCCTCATTTTAGGAATCCAATTAACACTACTCCTGGATAATGGTCAATGTACAGTATTAGCACTATCCACAGTATAGGCGCTACGTTAGTATTTAAAGCTGAGGATGACTCCCTAGTTCTTGTTCCTCCAACCCTCTTAGCTTCTTGGTTCTTTTTCACCATCTTGAAATCATTATTATTGTTTACTTCTCCAGATGCCCGTATACTTTTCTTTCCACAAAATTTAAAAATCTACATTACATTACCAGCGGCTCATTTTTTTCTTCAAAAACCAGAATTTAGTGGCTACATATATCTTTTAAGCTCATTCATATAACAAAAGCCTTCAAATATCTTTCCATTTCCAGCACATACTACAGGTCTCTAACCACCAATCAGACAATATTCACTGTATATTCCCTTTCTGATTATCTTAAACTATTCAACATATAATCAATCTCTCCTCCACAACTTCTTTTCATTTTTTTATTTTTAGTAATAGAAGCATGGTTTTTAAACTATGTAAGGCCCTACTATGCAAGAAATACGTATTTAGCTGGAGAAAAAATTTACTCTTAATCTTTTCTTAGAAGAAGCACTAATTTATTGAAAAAGAATGGAATGGATGTTCAAATCTCAGTGTATTTTCAAACTCAAAAAAAAAAAAAGAAAGGTTGTCACTAAACAAATATGTATAAAATTAGACAAGGAATTTGCTTTTTTCTTTTTATGACTTGTGGAGAAGATGGAAAATGAGAATGTTTGAAACAAAATAAAAGAATGGTGTGACAACTAATATTCAGTGTAAGACCAATGGACTCAGCACAAGATTGAGACAAGAGTGCCTATGTGTGTGTGTGTGTGTGTATTTAAAATTGTAAATAATTCTATTGTACACCAGATCATTATTTGGGGAATAGCCAACAACCTAGTGAATCAGAGGCCAAGATACAGGGAAGTGTAGGTAATGTGAAGCTATTTTGTCTCAATATGTCATGTATATATTCTTGACACAGGGAAGCATACAATACATAGGCTGAAGTTTTGTCCTTGACTCAAAAATGAGCTGAGCAGATGTGTCTCTTAGGGTTGTTCTTACAGAAGTATCAGCCACATTTCTCAATACATACAGAGTTTTCATGAGGAAGATATATGTCCCTATGGACATTTTTTCTTGTATCTCTGAATAATGGTCCTGATTATTTATTACATAGTGTTGTTACTATGATACAAGAAAACCGAATTTATAAGAGATCACAAAACACATTATAATGTCAAAATAGATCCTAGTCTATGTTAATTTTAGTTATCATCAATTCTTTTATCTGAGTTTGTGTTACCGTGTTTTCTAATCCCACAGTACTGATAAATACTTAGTGATTAGTAAAATAGTCTACAATTCTCCACACCACACTGATATCTGTCCTTTCTGTGAGCCACATGATTCTGTTGATCTAAGTCCACACTTTCTATGGGAGTTTCAGGAAAATTCCAGGACAGTGTAGAAAAATGTGAAACTTAGTAAATGTAGAATGTAAATGTCTCAACACAATAACTGTGAAATTGCCAGGAAGGCTATGTTAACCAGTGTGATATAAATGTGTCAACGGGTCTGTGAAACTAATGTATGATGCCCCATGATCATACCAATGTACATAGCTATGATTTAATAAAAAAAAAATAATAAAAAAATTTTTTTAAAAATTTTTATTAGTATGTCCATTTCTAATAACTTAGGGCAAATTACTATTAGTTGGTATCTTTTAATCATTTTCATCATGTTTCAGCGGATGTGTCTCAGTATTCCCATCTCTTCAGGAACATTGTGGATTACTCCAAAAGGGTTAAAAATGCAGACCTAAAATTGATGACAGCCAAGAGCCTACTCTATTTTTCTTTACTATAGGTGTTAATGCTTCCATTACTAACCCACACATTATCATTATCCGACTTATTTCCACACTTGTTTGTAAAGTCCCATCTTTCTTTACAATGCCTAGAAAAAAACACGTATTATTTATCTAAGATAAAAGAGCCTTCAACCTTTCCCTTCCTTGGTAGAAGTAAACCAATTCAGCTGCCAGGAATAAGAACATTTTTGCGAAACATGATATAATAAATCAATGTCGTGAATAGGAAAATACTGTTATCATTGTGATTCCACAAGTCTGTATCTACTTGGTGTATTTGAAGGTTTTTAAAATCCAGAACAGAAGAAGCCAGCCAATTCAAGGAAATAAATTGCTTACCTAAAGGTTTCCTGAATGATACTGTAGGTTTTCATCTCTCTCTCAACATGAGATGTATGAGAAAGAGATTCCGCCTAGTCTTAATATCAGAATTATCAATCCTCCTCTTAAGCAACCTGTTGCTTTTATAATGTTATGAATCATTTTCATCACAAAACCTATGAAGTTTCCTGCTTTAACTCAACTCTCCTTTTATCTTAAGAGGCACATTTGTGGTTTATCTCTAACAAATGTGCATCTTAACCTAATTCTTGGTCTTCTAATACCTTTTGCTTTTTTTTAACCATTCTTATGCTTTCATGAATAATTAGGGGTTATAAATAAATATTTATGCACTTAAAATTATCAAACCTTTACCAGAGACTAAATGATTTTCGTAATGTTTCAGTGGACAAGCCTCAGTCTTTCACTTCTATCTGCAGAGCTTACAATTCTGTTTTCTTCAGTTTGTCAGTAGCAACGGAGTTTAGAAAGTTAGAATTATCATGCCGTGTGTATTCAGATATGTGGTGTGCATGGATTTCATTGCCTATAATGGCTGCAGAACCTGGGAACCTGTTTGCCACAGAATGGAACCCACCACCCTCCTAGAGTAAAAAGCTAACATTTAACTCACGTTCATGAAACCTCTCCTGCTCTAAACATTCTGTCTTACACCATTGTTATATCTCACTGTTCTCAAATTTGGCCTTCGTGGGAAATGATCACTAGTATTTCTAAATCGCTGCATTTCTGTTGCCTGTTACTTTTGTCTGGTATGGAGACATTATTTTAGGAAAGGTTAAAATAAATGAACTCATAATCAACATTGAGTTTAATGTTTTCAAATCCATTTTGTAAAATCAATGTTTTAATCAGTTGATTACTGTAGTCAGCAGAGGCATTTAGACTTTTGTATATTTTATTTGATCTCATCAAGTTGCTTAATGTTTATAGTTAAGTCATGGTTCAAAGAGTAAGCAGATCCATGCCCAATGTTGTGTTTAATGATAAAGCTTCTCTTTATTAAATCCTAAAACTAATAGTTCTTAATCTATTAGAACTGTCTCTAACTAAGAATAATAGTTCTTAAACTAAGTAATGAAAACATAATTTGACTTTAAAATGTTTAACATTTGCAAGTAGTAACCTTTTTTCAACCTCTGTTTCATATTTCAACAGACCTAAAGTGAATTTTAGAAATTTTTATAATAACATCTCAGGGCACAGTAAAATTTTAATGTTATATTTGAAAATATGCTATCTCAAACACCTAAATAGTTAACAGTGTACTTTAACTTCACTTTTATAGACATCTATAATTGCAAAATATTATCTGTGTTAGAATGTAACTTTTTGCCTTCTCTGTCTCAACTCTGATGTTTAGAGGGATGCACAGTCCAATTTATTTGGAAACTGTGGGCTCATCTGAAGTTGCTAAGTTGTACTTAAGTGTTTCCCAACAAGCAAAGTGCAATCAAAATCCAAAGGATTAAAATCTCACTTTGAATCCGTTGTCTTATTGAGGAATGATATCAAAAGTACACGTGAATAAAGATAAGAAAAATCACTTAATAGTTGGGAATGTTAACAGCAGTTTATAGATTGAAGGAGAAAAAGTAACTCCAAATAAACAGAATAAACATTATGCTTCTACCCCAATAGAAAATTTAACTTAACCGACATTATATACTCTTTGATGTAAGTAATCAAATGTCTAAATTTTACATTACAAGCTTAGGCACTTGAGTATATACATTATGAAATATTAGCAAGAATTTAACTTTTACAATATTTTTCAGTGTATATGCATTATAGGAATTCCTATCTAATGGTCTTTTGTACTCAGAATCTTGTAATAGTTACTTTGGATTATGTTCTAGGATACATATAGCATCTGTTTATATACATAATCTATTGCCTGGGATTTTAGTGTGTGTTATTTCTCTGTTCCCTCTTTACATATACCTCCTAGACCAGGCATCCTTAAACTTTTTAAACAGGGGGCCAATTCACTGTCCCTCAGACCGTTGGAGGGCTGGACTATAGCTTAAAAAAAAAAAAAAGACTATGAACAAATTCCTATGCACACTGCACATACCTTATGTTGAAGTAAAAATCAAAATGGGAACAAATACAATTCACACCACTTCATGTGGCCCGCGGGCCGCAATTTGAGAACGCCTGTCCTAGACAGTCTCACCTTCTTATATAGCCTCTACTTTTACCTACAAGGAGATGATGCCCAAGTTATGCACATCCATTACCCCACCTCTCACTCGAGCTACTCACCTTCTCTCCAATTTTCAGCAAGCTACTAGAAATCTTTGAGAGTTTTACAGTCACTTCAGTGTCACCAAACAGAGAACACTCTTTGTTCCCTGTCAAATCTGCTCCTTTTTTAGTATTCCGAGTCTTGGTTTCATTTTTCCATTCATGAAGGCATCCAAGTCAGAGCTCGGAGGATCCTTGTCTGCTCATGTGTTGTCAACATTCCATTGATCAGTAAGGCCATCACACTTTGTAGTCTGTTTTATTTTTTCCCGTCCTACCTCTGGTCAAAACCCTACATCAAGTTCTATCCTTTCCTGATACAGCCTATCCTAAGAATTAGGTATGTATTGGTTGCAGTGGGCCTGGCCATCTTACAGTGAATTCTAATGGGATGTGGCCCAGGGCCCAGGGGGGCTGGGATCACAGTGGAGAGATTCACCTATTCTTTTTTATTTCTAGTGAGTCATTTCAGAGTCAGTTAGGAAAACTTAAAACTGGGGCACCAAAGCTGGACCTGGATGGTGTTGGATGGAGAGAGATTTAGAGGTTTCTACAAATGTATAAGAATACCCTCAAAAAATGAAGGAAAGGTGGTTTCTGGAAGCCAAACCATGGTAGACACTGATTATGACTAAAATGTTCAGGGTGGGGAAAAGCAACTATAGATCATTTGAAGACAGCAATGATCAAAAAATCAAAATTTGATTCCCCCCCCCATATATGAAATATTTGTGTCACACTGTTCCAGAACCATAATTTATGTTTGACAGGCTTCCTTAGCTGAATTTTTGTATTTTTGACAGTTTGATCAGATTTCTTACAGTCAAAAATATTATCTCCCTATAGGAATTTGACAGTTGAGTCTCTGTAAGGTAGCTCAAAGACAGTATGCACAGTGAAGCCAGCTAACTAAGCAAGGGGGAAGATCTGAAGCAATCCCAGAGAAGATAAGCCCAGGTGTTTGACTTCTGAAATGCTTATTACATCTAGTGAATTTGGTTTGGTTTGTTTGTCACCTGTAAAAATGTTGGCTAGATGGTTTTGTTACCTTGTTATCTTACCTTGTTACCTATAGTCTTTTAATAAAAGTTAAACACCATCACTATGTTTTAGCTGTTATATGGAAATTACAATGTGGGCTAACAAGAATCAGGTCATGTAGACATGCACAGATCAAAGGAGGAAATCTAACTGAAGATGTCTGGTGATAGCAATGGGTCATGTGGGATATCCTAAGAAAATGTGATTTGCCAAGAGGGAGGATTATAGGGGATTATAGAGAAGGCCCATGATTCTCCAAAGAGATATTCATCCCTATTGAGGAGCCACCTGGTTTCCTGACACTTTAACTAGCCTCCCTCTGTCCATATTTTCTCCAACAGTCCACATCCCACACTTTTAGGTTCTCTTTTAAGAATAAAAATATTTTTTTCTTAGTTTCTTAAAGTTCTTTGTCAATATACCAATTCCATACTCTTCATCATGATGCATGATTACTCATTTATAGGTTACCTATGACGACTTTCTTACCTGTGTTCCAACTCTTTCTCCCTCCCTTTCTTTCCCTTCCTCTCTCTTTCTCCCTCCATCCTTTTCTTTCTCCCTCCCTCTGTCTTCTTCCCTGCCTCCCTCTCTTCCTCCCCTGCCTCCCTCTCTTCCTCCCCTGCCTCCCTCTCTTCCTGCCCTGCCTCCCTCTCTCTTCCTCCCTGCCTCCCTCTCTTCCTCCCCTGCCTCCCTCTCTTCCTCCCCTGCCTCCCTCTCTTCCTCCCCTGCCTCCCTCTCTTCCTTCCCTGCCTCCCCCCTCCCCCCACACACATTCTACCATAACCTTACTGAATAACTCACTTTCCCTTATGTCAGTTCTTTCCCCTGATTTATAATATTGTG
>CAUYPK010111385.1:0-21844 GCA_963574355.1 Loris lydekkerianus | reverse complement strand
ACGTATCTCAGGAATGGAAGAAAAAGTATCCATTGTACTTAGCCCTACTATGAAGCTAAATTATAGCTTTCACATGAAGGCTATAACCCAACTATACCACAAGACTATGAGGAAAGGGCCAAGGAAGGGGAAGGGAGGGGGCAGGTTTTGGTGGAGAGAGGGTAATGGGTGGGGCCACATCCATGGTGCATGTTAGAATGGGTACAGGTGATTACACTAATGTACACAGCTATGATTTAACAATAAAAAAAAAAAAAAGAACAGGTGAAATGTTCTTTTACACACTGCTAAGGGGAGTATAAATTGATACAACTTTTTCTGTGATATCATTTCCATTTTATAAATGAAAATCCTAAAGTTTGCAGAGGTACCTTCACAAGCTTGCTTGTGAAGAGAAGAGTGATCTGAATCCAGTCTATCCAAATCCAGTAAAGGTTACTATAAGTCAAAAACATTCCAATTTTTTTTTTTTTTTTGAGACAGAGTCTCACTATGTTGCCCTCTGTAAAGTACCACAGTGTCACAGCTCACAGCAAGCTCAAACTCTTGGACTTAAGTGATTCTCTTGACTCAGTCTCCCAAGTAGCTGGGACTACAGGTGCCTACCACAACGCCCGGCTATTTTGTTGCTGTTGTTGTTGTAGTCATTGCTGCTTAGCAGGCCCTGGCTGAGTTTGAACTCAATACCTCAGTGCATGTAGCCTGCACCCTAACCACTGAACTATGGATGCCAAGCCCCAAATATTTCTAAACCCTGACCCCCAAATAATATCTCTAAACATTTACCTCATTAGTAGAAATGAACATGAAGATGTGTGCCATAACAATCATTAGAAGAGCAAAGATATTTGACAGACTAAATATTCAGCAAGAAGAATTGGCCAATGAATTATGATAATTTGTGTTTAAAACAAAGAATTACGCATCAGCTAAAAATGTGCTTTAGAAAAATAATAACATAGAAAAAGTCATGAAATATAGCTAAGTGAAAATAGATTTAAGATAGTAGGATCCAGTTTTGTGGAAAAAATAAAATAAAGATAGGAGCAAACGTACAGGTCGCACGAAGGTGGAGAAAGGAGGTACCAAAGTTAAAAGTGTGTCTCTGTTGGGGGATTAATGCTTTTTGTTTCCTAACTTGCTACTTTCAATAGTTTCTTGATGAAATAATTTTACCTTAGTTTTAGGAAAGTTAGAGCTGTATAAAGAAAAGCTAAGAAGTGATATTTACGGATTGGTGCACGAGGGGCTTCCTGTCCATCTGTCCTTCTAAAAGGAAGAGCATGCCACCAAATATAGTCAGTGGAAGTGTTCTGGTTACTCTATTTTATTTTAATAATGGAAGATCTCTGGAATCTTGGTTTCTCCTGAAAAGTCAAAATTTTTGGCGATTCATCCTTCTGAATGGCACAAACTGAGTAGTGGCTGCCCCATGGAAAGATGGGCAGGGTGCTGAGGGTCCCACGTTGTACAGGAAACATGAAGTTATTTTAGGATGGGACAGATCTCAGACAGCTAATGTTTTTGTAACTCTGAAGGAAGAAGATTCTGAGAAGTGAGGCAAATACCCAAGCATGTACACGTCTATATGTGCACAGTAACATATCGTGGGATATACATGTCAATGTTTCACTCCTAGAAGAAATAATACTGATCAGAAAAACATCTGCTATAGCAACCTTAAGGCAGAGACAATACCTATATTCAAATTTAGGTATTGAATCAAAGGTCAAGAATTCAAAGCTTTATGTCTCAGAAAGTTCTAGAGTCTTGGGGCTCTCATTATCCTGGTAGCTACATCCTTGAACTATTAACAAAACGCACGAGCCTTTATTTAACGTAGACACTGGCTTAACGTAACTGCTGTTACATAGCTCAATGTATATGTGATAGTGCAGGTGAGAATTACTCATTTTATAGCTATGAGTGGTGGCAAGAACTTATGATAGGAAAATATTACAGCTTTTAAACTATTTTTTTATTTTTTTGAGCCACTCATTTGTTACAATACATGACAGGTGATTTCTGCGTCAGCCTACAATGCTCAGCTGGGAGAGTCAGGCAGGGCTCTTTTAATCTGTTTTACTAAATGTTGGTCTGACTTTGTAAACCTCTTTAGGATGAAGAAGAGGCAAGGCGGTGAATTTTCTTAATGCAGTGTGACTGCAGATAGGAGGTGTGGAAACAAAAAAGCCACAGGACCCTGCTGTGCTTCTGCAAGACTGGGACAGGATGAATGAAAAGTGCTCATGTCCTGCCAGCCCTGGTTTGTCTGAAAACAAGCCAGGATGTTCACATGTTTTGTTGTTATGAAAAGGTACCCTTTTAAAAAAATTGTTCAAAATAAAAAAATTGAAAAAAAAATTGGTGGCAGTGCACCACACCTATAATCCCAGCACTCTGGGAGGCTGAGGAGGGGGGATCCCTTGAACTCAGGAGTTTGAGACCAGCCAACAAGAGCAAGAGTCCATTTCTACTAAAAATTGAAAAATTATCTGTGTGTATGGTAGATGCCCATGATCCCAGCTATTCAGGAAGCTGAGGCAGGAGGATTGTTTGAACCCAGGAGTTTGAGGTTGCTGTGAGCTAGGCTGACACCACAGCACTCCAGCCTGGGTAACAGAGTAAGATTCTGTCTAAAAAAAAAAACATTGTACCGATTGGTAGGCATTAGTGCATTATTGAGTATGAGTGTGGGTTTGAATTTGTGTGTGTTTATGTTTTGTGTATGTGTGACTGTGTGTGTGAGAGAGGAAGAGAGAAGGGGAAAGACTGTGTGGATGATAATAAATAAAAGGTAAGGTAAAGGATTATAATAAAGTATATGTTGCCTTTTTAGATTATTTCATTATACAACTTTTTTTTGAAAAACCTTTATATTTTATTCTTAACTCTTATCTTCCATTACATTTGGGAACAAATGGGACAACCAGAGTAAAGTTGAGAGTAGTTTGGAAGAGGAAAAATAAAGTTGGATTTGTAAATTAGGGCTTCCAAAAAGCTTAAAGTATGAAAAAGTTGGTATTCCTAGAAAAAAATTAGTGCTCCTAGAAAATTATCTTGTCATTTCATCCTCCTTGGCACTTAGAAGGCAGCTTGAAAAATGCTCATCTGGGCCCTTGTTCCTGGTCAAATGCTGTGGGAATTAGTGGTCAGCCCGTTGTTGGCTTCCTTCTGGTTTCATTGTCTTCTGAACACGTCATCCTTTTATCCAGTTGCCCTGATCCCTTCTTAAGTTATCCCCATCAGGTTTTTCTCTTTCTGGTACAGATTTCCACCCACGGTTGCCAAAGTAGTTGTCGTAATTCAGGGCCCCGTCAGTCTTCCCAGGAAGGAGTCTTGGGCAGCTGTCATCCTGCATTTCCGGAGGGCTTACGAGGGGTCAGAGGAGAGAGGTTGCTGCCCAATCCCTGCTTCTCTCTCTGTTGAACTCAGAATTCAGAATTTTATTTTTAAAATCTTTGTTTTTTTTTTTTTGTTTGTTTGTTTTTTGAGACAGAGTGTCTTTTTCAACTTACCTAATATAAGAGTCAGCCAGGAGTGTGCTTCGTGGAAATACTGATTCCTAAGCCCTTTCCCAGAAGATTGCGATTCAGGTGAGTAAGCCCTATAATAAGTATTTCTTTCATGTCTAGTGCTTCGTATGGTCAGCCAAGTGTGAGAAGCAATTGAAAGATTCATTATGATTTATCGAATTTATAGGACCCTGAAGGTCAAAGTTCACAAATGGTCCCAAAATGTCAGCATGCACAAATTCTACCACTGAGAAATTGTTTTAGCACGTTACAAAAATAATCATGGCCGGGTGTGGTGGCTCACACCTGTAGTCCCAGCACTCTGGGAGGCTGAGGCACATGGATTGTCTGAGCTCACAGGTTCAAGACCATCCTGAGCCAGAGTGAAACCTTATCTCTAAAAGTAGCTGGGCGTTGTGGTGGCCACCTATAGTCCCAGCTTCTTGGGAAGGTGAGGCAAGAGAATCTCTTGATCCCAAGAGTTTGAGGTTGCTATGAGCTATGACTCCATGGCACTCTACTGAGGGTGATGAAGTGAGACTGTCTCAAACATAAAAATAAACATAAAAAATAAAAATAATCTGAAATTAATGTCATTGCATTTACAGGGATTTTTTTTCAGAAAGTTAAGAATGTAAAATAGATGTAGAAACCTAGTTTTTACATGGAAAAATTTTGCGAAAATATACATAACACAAATTTACCATTTTGAACATTTTAGAGTGCACCATTTAGTAAAGTATGTTTTCTTGATTGTGCAACCATCACTATTATCCATCTCCAGAACTTATTCAATATCCCAAAATGAAATTCTGCACCTTTTAAACAATAACTGCCATATCCACCCCCAGCCCTGGTCTCTGGTAACCATTATTCTACTTTCTAGCTCTATAAATTTTACTGTTCTAGGTTTCTCATGTAAGTGGAACCATATAATATTTGTCCTGCATCTGGCTTATGTCATTTACCATAATACCTTCAAACTTCCTCTGTGTCCCAGCATGTGTCAGAATCTCCTTTTAAGCCTGAATAATGTTCCATCCTATGTATTGGCCCCATTTTGTTCATCCATGCACTAGTCAGGGGTCATTTGTGTTGTTTCTACCTTTAGCTACTGTGAAAAATGCTTCTGTGAACACTGGTATGTAAATAGCTGTGTAAGGCCCTGCTTTAGTAATCTGATTTGATAGTTACAAAAATCAGAGAAATCATTCAGCACTTTCTGATTTCCTGATACAACATTAGCAGATGTGGAGACCTACATGGATCTTCCAGACCTGGGAAAATCCTCTCATTTCCTAGATGGGCAAAGACAATTTCAGAAATGCTGAGTGACTTGTCCATGGACACACAGCTAGTTGAACAAGGATCACTTTCTTTTGTTGTTGTTTTGTTTGTGGCTTTGAGACAGTCTCATTCTGTCACCCTGCGGTTGAGTACCATGGCGTCATCACAGCTTGCAGCAACCTCAAAATCTTGGGCTCAAGAGCTCCTGTTGTCTCAGCCTCCCAAGTAGCTGAGACTACAGCGCCTGCCATGATGTCCAGCTAATTTTTCTGTATTGTTAGTAGAGATGAGGTCTCACTGTTGCTCAGGTTGATCTTGAACTCCGGAGTTCAAAAAATCCACCTGTCTCAGCCTTCCAGAGTGCTGGGATTATAGGCATGAGCCACCATGCCTGGCCAGGATGTACTTTTTATCAGGCCTCAGAAAGCAATTAAATGAGTTCTACTTAATGATACCAGTCTATGAGGTGCTATTGACAGCTGCATCTTTTCACTCTTGTATTCCTTATACTGAGCCCTGTAACATACCAGAGGCCTTCAGAGGTTATTTTGTAAATATTCTAATGCACAAAGACATGTGTAGTTGCTGCTTGAATAAGCTTTGAAGGCAGTGACATGCATGTTATGCACACAGGGCCAAATGCCTACCTTAACCTGAGATGCCCAGCCCAGTGCCTCAACACACTGGTTTTTCCAGCCTGTTGGCAGGCTGTGGAGACTGAATCCTCTTTGCCACAGCTACAGCCTCTTCCAGGTGCCCAGAGGCTTCCAGCAGACTCACTCATTTAGCCTGTTGTGCATGAACACATTTTTTTGTTGTTGTCCATGTGCCATGATGGGAGAAGTTTACAGAGCACAGCACCTGGCTGGAGAAATGGAGCTTGGAGAACCAGGGAGGGAGGGATATAGCCATGGTTTGATTCTTTGGCTGCATGGTAGTTTCCAGGGCCACTAATTAGCAAAGAAGCTGATGTCCAGCCTCCATGCCAGTTCAATTAAATGAAAATTGGGGGAAGGTGGATCACAGGCATTAGTAGTTTTTAAAGCTCTCCCGTGTGATTTCAATGTGCAGTCAGGGCTGAAAGACACTGGTGTTAAGCCAGGGAGACAGGAGAACAGACATCCAGAAACAAGGAAAGACTTTGCCACCTAAGAACCTCCTTCTTGAGGCTCCTCCTGAACTCTATGCACAAGGGGGACCCTCCTGGAAGCCTGCAGGTGGGAGGTGTGAGCAGACAATACCTTGCAGAAGCTTTTCTGTGTGTCTGGAATTATACTCAGGCCCACACTTCTTCCTCTCACTGCCACCCTTCTCTCAGCTGGGCTCTGCGCTCATTGCCACGGGGGAGGACGTAGGCCGTGTGAAAACCCGAGATGATTGCAGGTGTTTCTGGTTTTTATAAACAAAAGCCTGAGTCCTAAGGGAGGTTTAGGTTCTTCTCAGGCTTGGAGAGAATGCTCTGGTGAAACATAAAGAGAGGAAAACTTCCCCAAACTGGAGAGAGAGCCCTTCCTGGTGGCAACGCCAAGAAAGCAACCTCTGAGAAGCCATGCTGAGCTGTGGGTCTTGTGCTATGGTGTGAGCCCCGGAGGCCCAGAGGTAGCAGTCAGCCTCTGGACCTGAGGACCATGTGGACAGGCACAGTGGATATTTTGAAGGAAAATCATTTGTCCAATGACATAGAATGCATGACCCAGTGCTGGGGAGTGGTTAGGAGCAGGGGATCCTCAGAAACAACTGGAGTTGCTTATTTTCCTTCTTACCCCAGTGAAACTGGGACTCAGAATCTGATGTTGAACTCCTATGAAACAGTAAAAGATTCATGTCTTGTGCTTCTGAGTTGTTAGATTGAGATTTATACCTGTGTGCTGACACTTAAAAAAAATTAAGTCATAAGATATTAAGAGAAATTGGAGGTAACAAAACATGAAGCAGGTGCACCGTAGCATTACGTTATGCTTCTATTAGGACATTCATCACGTAGAAATGAAATTAACTACAGACCTGTGTTTTCTCCATTAGACATCGAGTTCTTTGAGGCCAAGGACTGTTTCTCATCCCACTCTTTATTTGTAGTAAAGCCGTCAGTCAACAATGAATAAATGAATGCCATGAGGAGAGCTAGGAGAGGAAGCTCCAAGCAAAAAAGAGCCAGCAAACCTTACCGCAGTGACAGGTTTAATAGCATCAAATAGGTTAACGGCAAACTCTAAAATGTAGGCAAGTTTCACAGCTGGAGAAATAGTTTTTCTCTAGTTGAGATTCATAAGGCAATTCCCTGCTCATATACATGCCATCAAATGTTTTACAGTAAGTTGTGCTGGATGATAGTACATCTTATGTAGCAAAAGTTGTGGTGGATTAAATTGCTAAAGAAAATAATGAAGGTTTATTTCTATAGACTTCCCTTAACAGTTCCTAAACATTGAAGCTGTTGCTTTGAGCCCATCAGAATATTACACTGGAATTCTTTGCACTTGGACTATTTGCATCACGACCCAAACACGTGTATAGTGTGAATGCTCAGCGGGCTGGGGCAGGCAGGGACAACCAGAACAGGGAGACTTTGTTGTGCTATTCAAATCAGCATTCTGCTGTTATTATGGGTGTGCTAGATGTGTTCACCTTTGGTGTGCACAACCCTGGACCCTTCCTGAGTGACATGAGCAGGATGGTTCTTCAAAACATTTTTAGAATAAATTGAATGCCCCCTCGCCACCCCCCACCCCCCCCAAATCACTCTCTTGGTTAAAGAAGTCTTATTAACATCTTATAGGCAAGATGAAGAATATGGGTTGGGTGCTAAGACAGTAGGAAAAGTTAAAATTGGGTGAGTAATCATCACTGAAGGGTTCTGATAAAGTTAAACAGGGTTAAAATTGAACTGGGGGAGACCCTCTGTCTTCCTTCTCAATTCGGCCTTTACTCGTGTTCTGTTCAATAGCATTATCAATGACTTAGATGAAGTAAAGATTTCATGGACTTTAAAATTGTGTGTATGAGTGTAATATATTTTATATTAGTTGTGACTATAAGACTACTATCATTATTTTCCCCCAAGACTGAAAGCTTATGTACTTATGGTCTTTTTCTTTTTCTTTTTTTTTAATTTATTTTAATAGATTTAGAGGGTACAAGTATTTTTTGTTACATGGATGAATTGTATGATCCTGAAGTTGGGGCTTTTAGTTTACCTATCACCAGGAGAGTATTCATGGTGCCTGAAAGTGGATTTTTTTATCCCTCACCCCACTCTCATCTCATCATTTTCCCTTAGTTTCCAATGTCCATTCTACCACTTTATGGCTATAAACACCTGTCAGTTACTTCCCCCTTATAGATGGGAATATGAGGTATTTCTTTTTCCATTCCTGAGATACTTTACTTAGGATAGGATCTCTAGTTCCATCCAAGTTGCTACAAAGGGCATTATTTCATTCCTTTTTATGGTCAAGTAATATTCCACAATATGTATACACCATATTTTCTTTATCCATTCATGAATTTATGGACACTTGGGTTGATTCCACATTTTTGTAATTGCGAATTGTGCTATGATAACTGTTCTGGTACAGGCGATAATGACTTTGAGTAGATTACCAGTAGTGGGATTGCTGGATAGAATGGTAGGTCTGCTTTTAGTTCTCTGAGGAATCTCCCTACTGTTTTCCTTAGAGATTGTATTAATTTACATTCCCACCAACAGGGTATAAGTGTTCCCTTTTCAGCACATCTGCAACAACATCTATTGTTTCTTGTCTTTAAGAATGGCCATTCTGACAGGTGTAAAGTGGTATTTTATTGAATTTTTTTTTTCTTACTTTGTTGCTCTTGGTGGTGTACTGTGGTATCACAGCTTACAGCAACCTCAAACTCTTGGGCTTAAGCAATTCTCTTGTTTCACTCTCCCAGGTAGCTGCGACTACAGGCGCCTGCCACAATGTTCAGCTATTTTTAGAGATGAGGTCTCACTCTGGCTCAGGCTGGTCTCAAACTCTGGAGCTTGGGCAATCCACCCACCTCAGCTTCCCAGAGTGCTAGGATTATAGGCATGAGCCACAGTGCCCAGCCTCTTATTGAAGTTTTAATTTGCATTTCCCTTGTGATTAGTGATGTTGAGCATATTTTCGTATCTTCGTATGTTTTTGGCCATTTGTCTATCTTTTAGAAAAAATCTTGTTCATGTCTTTTGCCCATTTTTTTGATGGAGATATTTGTTTTTTCTTGCTGATTTGAGTTATTGGTAGATTCTGGATATTAGTCGTTTGTCAGATGTATAAAAAATTTTCCTGTATTCTAAAGGTTGTCTATTTAAAACTGTTGATTATTTCCTTTGCTTGCAGAAATTTTGTAGTAATTCTCATTTATTTAATTTTGTAGTTGCTGCACTTGCTTTTAGGGTCTTAGCCATAAATTCTTTGCTTAGCTCAATGTACAGAAGAGATTTTCTACATTTTCTTCTAGAATTTCAGGTCTCCCATTTAAGTCTCTAATTCATCTTGAGTTAATCTTTATATATGGTGAGAGAGAGGGATCCAGTTTCATTTCTCTGTATGTGGATATCCAATTTTCCCCACCATTGTTGACTAGAGTGTGCTTTCCCCAGTACTTAACTTTTGTCTACTTTGTCAAATATAAGTTGGCTGTAGCTATATAGCTTTATTTCTGGGTTCCTATTCAGTTCCATTGGTCTATGTGTCTGTGTTTTTACTGGTACCATACTGTTTTGGTTACTATAGCCTTGGAGTATAATTTGAAGTCAGGTAATGTGATGCCTCCAGATTTGTTTTTAATTAAGACAGCTTTGGCTATTTGGACTCTTTTATGGTTCCAAATGGAGCATAGAATTATTTTTTCCAGATTTGTGAAATATAATGTTAGTATTTTCACAGGCATTGCCTTGAATCTATAAATTACTTTGGGCAGTATGAACATTTTAACATGGTCTATTGGTTTTGTTTATCTTTTTAAAGAATCAACTTTTTGTTTTATTGATCCTTTGTATTTATTTTTTGTTTGTTTGTTTCCATTTTGTGTAGTTCTGGTCTGATCTTTGTTACTTGTTTTCTTCTGCTAGCTTTGGGTTTGATTTGTTCTTCTTTTCTAGTTCCTTGAAGTGAGGCATTAGGTTATTAATCTGTGATCTTTCTGTCCTTTTATATAGGCATTTAAGGCTATGGATTTTCCTCTTAGCATTTCTTTTCCTATATCTCAGGGATTTTGGAAGCTTGTGTCATTGTTGTCATTTAATTCAAAACAATTTTTTATTACCATCTTGATTTCTTCATTGACTCAGGATCATTCAGCAGCAGGTTGTTTAATTTCTATGTACTTGTGCAGTTTTGTGAGCTCCTTTTAGAAATGATTTCTCATTTAATTCCCTTGTGGTCTAAAAAGATATGGTATAATTTTGATTTTTCTAAATTTCCTGAGACTTGTTTTGTGGCCTAACATATGGCCTATCTTGGAAAATGTCTCATATGCTAATGAAAAGAATGTATATTCTGCAGATTTAAGGATAGAATGTTCTTTAAATATTCATTAGATCCATTTTTTCTAGCATCCTATTTAAGTTCACTGTTTACTTTTGTTGATCTTCTGCCTTGATGGTCTGTCTTGTTAGTGGAGTGGTGAAATCCCTGGCTATCATGATATCATTTATTTCTTTCCTTAGATCCAGTATAATTTGTTTTATGAATCTGGGAGGTCCTATGTTAAAAGCATATATGTTTAGCATTATTATATCTTCCTGTTGAATTATCTCTTTATTATTAGGCACTTCTTGTAGGGCAGGGCTAGGGGTGACAAATTCCCCTAGTCTGGGAGACGTTATTTCTCCTTCATTTATGAAACTTAGTTTTACAGTTTTACAAATTTTGGCTGTTTAAGACTAAAAATGGGCCCTCAATCCCTTCTGACTGGTAAGATTTCTGCTAAAAATTCCGATGTTAATCTATCAAGGTTTTGTCTTGCAGCTTGTAGGGTTTTCTCCTTCCCTTTGGCTTTGGCCAGACTGGTAATTATGTGACTTGGCAATGACCCATTTGCCACAAATCTTGCAGGTGTTTGCTGACCTTCTTATCTGTACATATGAATCTCTATCAATACCAGGGAACTTTTTCTCCAATATTCCCTTAAATAGGTTTTCCACAATTGCTTTTTCTTCCTCTCACTCAGGAATAATTATGATTCTTATATTTGTTCATTTTACATAATCTCATATTTTTCAGAGAGGCTGTTCATTCTTTCTGATTTTTTTTTCTTCATTTTTGACTACTTGGGTTAATTTGAAAGGCTGTCTTCAAGCTCTGAAATTCTATTTTCTGCTTGGTCTAGTCTTATTAAAACTTACCTACCATATTTTGGCATTTCCCTGAAGTGACTCTTTCATTTCTAAAAGTTCTGTTATATTTTTATCTCTTCAATGAATTTATCATTCATATATCCTGAACTTTTTTGTTCCTTTTTTGTTGTTTTTCAACTTTTTCATCAATTCCATCAGTTTTACTTGTGAAGCATACTCTAAATTTCATATCTGACCTTTCAATAATTTCCTTTTGAGCAGCGCCTGTGGCTCAGTGGGTAGGGCACCAGCCCCATATACCAAGGGTGGTAGGTTCAAACCTGGCCCTAGCCAAACTGCAACAATAACAACAACAAAAAAATAGCCAGGCATTGTAGCAGGCTCCTCTAGTCCCAGCTACTGGGAAGGCTGAGGCAAGAGAATTGCCTAAACCCAGGAGTTGGAGGTTGCTGTGAGCTGTGACGCCACAGCACTCTATCGAGGGCGACAAAGTGAGACTCTACCTCTACAAAATAAAATAAGATAAAATAAAAAATAAAATAATTTCCTTTTAATTGGACTCCTTTGCTGGAGACCTCTTGTGATCTTTTGTCTTATGCTGGTTCCTCATGATCTGGAACCTCTTCTCTAAACACCAAACCAATAGCTTTGTGGAACACCTGTTCTTTTCTGCTGGGAACTGTGTTGCTCAGTGAAGAGAGGGAGAGGTTCCAGGACGGCACGCTTGAGTCTTACTCTGGAGGACTGACCACATGGGAGAGGGGCAGATGCACTTTGAGCCTTTCACACTGCACCTTTCCTGCATCTCCTTATTCCCCAGGGTGGCTGTGTCTGAGTGGGATATAGTGGGTGTGCAGAGGCCAGTCGATATGTGATGGCCTGGGTGTCCATGCCACCATGTCCGGTGGCAGCAGTGGTGATGGCATTGTGAGCTTCTGCCCCACTCCGTTCCATTGGTGGTGGTGCTCCCCAGGCTGCAGTGGTGGGAACTGGAGGCCATAGGTGCCTGCTCTGCCTAGGTCCTGCAGCAGCTGTGGTATTCCAACTGATGCCGTGGACGCAAGGTCAGTGGGAGCCTGGTCTTTCTGTCTGCTCGGGTGGTGGTGAAGTCTGTGTCACAAGCCCACAGGGTTTGTGAGACTGCCTGGCCTCCTTGCTCCCTCCTCTGCACATTGAGAGCAATGGCAGGGGGTGAGGGGACAGCAGCACTGGATCTGACACTAGAGTAGATGCAATCCTCTGGGGCTGGGTCTCAAAATGGCAGGAGCTATAGCACCCAGGGTTGGGAAACAGCGGGACCCCACTGTGCCTTTTTTCCACAGCAATGCCTTTGCACAGTCTCCACGCAGCTCCTTGTATCAGACCAGAGGCCTACTGGTCTGATTGCAATGTCTGGGTTTGGGGGGAAGAAATGTGTAGCCCTGGAGTTCTCTCCTCTATCCCATCCCCGTGTGTGGGCACCTTCCCCACGTACCGTAGATCCTTCCAGGCAGGTCACCCTGCTTCCTTCTTCTTTACCCGGGGTGCCTTCTGGCACCCGTCTGTTGATTTCCAATGCTCTCTCCTAGACCATCTGTCTGAAAGACAGCATCCATTTGCCACTTTCAATCCTTTCCGTGAGAATAGTGTGTGCAGGCTGCCTCTAGTTCACCACCATGGCTCCCTCTTTAAATAGCATTACCAATATATCCAATGTGGAAAATACGTAAGGTATAAAGAAAAGTATTTAAATCTTGTAACATATATGTTTTAAAATAGTTAAGACTATAATACACAGTTATATTTATTTTTTACTCTTGTTGTTTTGCCTGATATCAAGAAAATTTTCCCATGTCCTGCAACTATTTTTACTCCCTGGGAAATATGTAGAGCAACATTCAGTTTTTTAATTATAATTGTTAATGGCTGGTATTTCAGTCTGCAGAAGCATAATTTAATTAGACCTCCCCAAAATGTTAGGTTTTTAAATTTTTTTCTGGGCTGTTCGTAAAAATAATGCTGTGTTAACCACTTTTGTTCATAGATAGCTCATAGATTCACCACATTATTTTTTTGAACAATAAGGAATGTTCGGTCAAAAGGTATGAATTAATTATGACTAAGGTTTTTAATTTATTTTTATGTTTTTGGCAAGTTGTTATCTGGAAGGAACATTCTAAAACCCTCCTTCAAAAGCAGAAACTGGTGCTGAATAATAGAGCTTTCCGCATCCATGGAAACGTCCTATACCTCATTGTTCAGTTGTATAGCTCTTAGCCACATATGGTTACTGAGCATTTGAAATGTGGGTAATATGACTGTGGAAATAATTTTTAATTTTCATTAATTTATATATTTTTTTTCTTTTCTTTTTTTCTTTTTTCTCTTTTCTCTTCTCCTCTCTCCTTTCTTCTCTTTCCTCTCCTCCCTCCCCTCTCCTCTTCTCTTTTCTTCTTTTCCTTTTTGAGAGAGACTCTCACTCAGTTGCCCAGGTTAGAGTGTGGTACCATCATCACAGCTCACTGGAAGCTTAAATTCCTGGGCTCCAGAGATCTTCCTGCCTCAGCTTCCCAAGCAGCTGGGACTACAGATGTACACCACCACACTTGGCTAATTTTTCTATTTCTTTGTAGAGAAAGAAATAGAAAGTCTTGCTATATTGCCCAGTCTTAAATTCCTGACCTCAAGTGCTGTAATTATAGGCGTTACCCTCTGCAACCAGCCTAATTTTAATTAATTTATATTAAAATTGTCACATGTGGCTACTGCAGTGGACATCACAGGCAGGTTCTGCATCACTAAAACTTTAAGTACAGAGAATGTGCAATAGAACCTGTCAGTGTCCATCCATAGCCTCTCAGGTGTCACCAGTATTGCACGGGCAAGGCCTTCTTCCATTGTCAGGGGAATTCTCTAGCAACTGGAGCCTGTGATACCCAGAGTAGTTTGGATGAGGAATAGTTTTAACAATGAACTGGCAGCATTTAGTGCGGTGGTTCTCAACCTTCCTAATGCTGTGACCCTTTAATACAGTTCCTCATGTTGTGGTGACTCCAACCATAAAATTTATTTTCGTTGCTACTTCATAACTGTAATTTTGCTACTGTAATGAATCATAATGTAAATATCTGATATGCAGGATGTATTTTCATTGTTACAAAGTGGTCGTGACCCACAGGTTGAGAACCGCTGATTTAGTGTATAAATGCCCTGAAGAATTTGGGAAGGTCATTGTAGGTATCTCAGAGGCACACATTGTACTCAGACTTTGGTGGTTCCTAAGATCAAGTTCAGCTACCTACAGTGGTGATAAGTTAATTAATATACCCTTTAGGGTCTGCCTTACCTTTCTATTTCATTTTTCTACTTCTTTCCTAGTGTTTATTTGCACTGTTTCAGGATGTGCTTCTTGGGAAACCAAAACTAATAGTGCTACCCGTTTGAAAAATACCTCTAGCTGGTGGTATAACTGGAAACACTCAGCTGTCTTCTGAGAGCATACAGTTTAAGAGTGTAGGCAATGGGGTCAGAAGACTGAGGTTCACATCTTGGCTTTTGCCCATATTAGATGTATGATTTAGGGCAAGTCACACATCCCAAGCTTCAGTTTCTTCATCTGTTAAAAAAGAAAAAGAAGATAATTGTGCCCAGCTCATAGGACTGTAGTAGCACATAAAAAACAATTAGCATTTGCTGGCATTTAGCATTTATTATTCTTTCTTTTCTTTTTATTAATTGTTTCTTTTAATAATGGTGAAAGAAGAACTTGATACTATTTGCTAATTGAGCCAGCTATTTTTCTTTTTTTTTTTTTTTTAATGAAAAACTAAAATATCTTTCAAGGTGCTTCTTGAAAGAATTGGCCAGTGGGAAGATAAAGTATTTCACAGATGTGGTACAAGTTTTAGGTCATTTACTGTCTAATTCTCGCTGAGCTCACTGTGCCAAGACTCCACTTGGCAGATACAGGCCCAGCTGGAAGCTTCAGGAAGAACAGTGTGATCAATTTTGTAAACTGACATCTGAGGGCACAGTCCCCCACAGGACTGCCCTCACTTTAGATATAGCAGCAAGTTAAGGGGGCTTCAGGGCTGTCTTCACTTCTGGCTGGCTGGCTGGCTGGCTGGCTACAAATTTGGGGATTTCCACAACCACCTTCTGGTTGGTAACTCACTAGAAAGACCCACAGGACTCACTGAAAGCGCTATACTTATAAGTATAATTGATTACAGACAAGGTAAACAAATTAAAATCAGCCAAAAGAAGAGACCCAGAGGGCAAAGTCTAGGAGGTTTCTAAAGGCAAATGTTTCATTATCCTTAGATCCTGGTCCCCCTCTGGTATTGAAGCATAACAACAGTTAAAAAGTATCAAATCACTTGAGCATCCCTATCCATTTTGGGTTGTTTTTTTTTTTCAGGTTATTATTGTTATTACTTTTTTTTGCCTGGGGCTGGTTTTGAACCCACCACCTCCCATATATGGGGCTGGTGCCCTACTCCTTTAAGCCACAGGCGCCGCCCCCTGTCCATTCTGTTTTTGAGGTCTCATTATGTAGTTATCCTTGATCAAATCACAACAAAGACACTCCTATCACTTGGGAAATTCCAAGGCTTTAGAAATTATCTTCCAGGGACAAAGGCCAGCCAAATTCCTTATGACACAGACAGCAATTGAACTGAGGTGTAGTGGGCCCATTAGATCCATAATCTCTGGAAAGAGGGAGTGTATTGTGTGGGCCCAGTCCCCTCGGCCTCCATCACTACTCTGGAGGCTTTTGGTTTCAAAGTGTACAATGAGGAAAACTCTAATCATAGTCATAACTGATCACAGCCATGGAACTCTTCACAAACGTCCCCCAATCTAAATTTGCCATTTTTTTTTTTTTTTCCAGTTTTACACTATTGCCCCGGCTAGGGTACAGTGGCATCATCACAGTTCACTGCAACCTCAAACTCCTGGACTCAAACGATCCTATTGTTACTGGATGGAGAAGGTCTGGACATCTGTCACTGTCAGCTAATGTGTAGAGACGGGGATAGGTCCACCAAACTTTGTCAGAAGGCCAGGATTCTGGAGAACAGTGAGAGTAGCATCTCCAAGACTGTTCTGTTCTTCTGTTTCCAAAATCACAGTTATATACATAGAAATTCAAAGTAAAGACCACACCAACCCCTATTCCAAATAAAAATCAGCATAACTCAGTGACCTATTACAACATTCCAATTCAAAAGATAATCTTCTAAATCAATCCTCCTAAACTATTCAAGATAGACATCTTTAGGGTGGGAGGTAAATTTACAAAACAATCAGAATGGGAGAAGGAGGTGAAGATTACTCAGGACCTAACCCAACCAGATGAGCTGTGTCAAGTTGGCCTGACTCCATCTTATTCTCACTACATGTGCTTTCACTATTGCCTCAGCTTCACAGTCGCTAGAACTACAAATGTGTACCACAAAATGTGTACCACCACACCCAGCTAATTTAAAGACATTTTTAAAAATTTCAAATTAGTATGAATGTACACATTTTTAGGTTACTTTGTTCTCACTTCCAAGGTAAAGTTCAAGTTGTAGAACAGCCCTCACCCAGGGCGTGTGCTGAACACGGTCACATTGTGCACCTTACGTAAGATCCTGCCAAAGAGCCTTGCTGTGTTGCTCAGACTGGTCTCGAACTCCTGGCCTCAAGTGATCCTCCCATCTTGGCCTCCCAGAGTGTTAGAATTATAGGCGTGAGCCACCATGCCCAGCCTAAGTGTGCCATATTACATGTGGCTGAGCTAATTAAATGTAGGACAGGAGAGATATGAGAACATTCTTTTCATTTACATCGCTGGGTTGCTGGGAAGACAGCTTTGGTTAATCCAATTAATTGGATGCCACATCCTAATTTCCACTTAGACTTTTCTATGAACAAAGAAGGAAAACAGACATGTGAGGAACAGAAGGGGCAGAGAACAAAATTGAAATCCTTCCTTTCCCCTGACCTCTTTCAAAGAAAACAAACACCTGCAACGAAAATTCTTCAATTTCTTTCTGACGTCAAACTGAGATATAAGCTGAAGCAAGGGGCAATTTGCCTCCACAGGACACCCAGAATTCACCTTTCTTATTCAGGGCTAGGACCTGTGAAAACTGCTAGGAAAGAGAAATTGTCCCCAAATGGATTTGTCATTTTTGTATAAAGTCCTCAAGTGTTAGATGTTAACTCCCTGCCTTGATTGTTAATGATTGCTGACACTTCACATTTCAAGCTAAAAATGGAAAGGATTTGATTTAAATTTCAGATTAACAGAAGGTGCACACTGTCCTCCCAGCAATCCAGAAATGTAAATGAAAAGTAAATGAGGTCATCAAGGATCTGGAGCTGAATGGAAGAATAAATGTCAAGCATCTGGCTGAGATTTTATTCAACTGATTTCTTAGGAAGGAGTCACATTAAAGAGGAAGACCCGCTGAAAGGTGATATTTGGCCTTCGGGTATGTTGGTTTTTCTTTTTAAATCAAAACTTTAAAGTGGAATCACTTGAATTCTATCACCCTGAAAACTGACTTGCTGAATAAAAGATTAACCTAGCATCCAACATATAGAAATCAACTTTATCTTTTAATTTTTATTTATTTATTTATTTTTTAAAGTTTATTCTCATCCCATTTATTTTGAAATTCCTTCCTTCCTTCCTTCCTTCCTTCCTTCCTTCCTTTCTTTCTTTTTGGTAGAGACAGAGTTTGATTTTATCGCCCTCAGTAGAGTGCCGTGGCTTCACACAGCTCACAGCAACCTCCAACTCCTGGGCGTAGGCGATTCTCTTGCCTCAGCCTCCCGAGTAGCTGGGTGGGACAACAGGCACCCTCCACAACACCTGGCTATTTTTCTGTTGTAATTTGGCTGGGGCTGGGTTTGAACCCACCACCCTCAGTATATGGGGCCAGCGCCCTACCAATGAGTCACAGGTGCCACCCAGAAATCAACTTTATTTTAATAATTAATTTTACGGAACATTATTTTCTAATGTGAGCTAATTATTTTTGCAGTTAAGACCAAATTACTTCTTTTAGAAAGTAGGGTGTATAGGGAATCTTTTCACATGGCTCACTACATGAGTACAACTCCAAACAATGTTATATAGAGTGCCAAATATATATACCCATTTTAAGAGATGTTATCCATGCATTACTTTTCAAAGTTGAGTTGAAGGTATTATGACTGGTCAAGGATGCCTAGACATGCTGTGCACATCCATTTTACCTGTAATTCATACGCTTTTTGGAAATGATTGATTTTACTTCCAATAAGATCTCTTCAAATGTGTACGCATCTACCTTCTTTTGAAAAGCTTCTGTTCAACTCTTTTGCCCACTTTTTAATGGGGTTGTTTATTTTTTTTTCATGCTAATTTGTTTGAGTTCTTTGTAGATTCTGGATATTACCCCTTTATCAGATGTGTAGATTATTAATATTTTCTCCTATTGTGTATACTATTTGCTCGGTTAATTATTTCCTTAGCTGTGCAGAAGGTTTTTAGTTTAATCAAGTCCCATTTATTTATTATTATTGTTCTTATAATTCCTATTGGGGTCTTTGTCATAAATTCTTTGCCTAGACTGATAGCTAGAAGAGTTTTCTCCACATTTTCTTCTAGAAGATACTTGGGTTGTGTTTTCTTAGCCGTTCAACCAGTCTATGTCTTTTGAGTGGAGCATTCAGAACAATGGGGCATGCTATTCTTTTCATCACTTTGGGTAGTACTTCATTGGTTTGTTTACCTCTTATGCTATTATTTTATAAGTGTGTGAGATTTAGCTTTTTTGGGTGATTTTACACTAGTGGGTATATATTGTGGTAATTCATGTGTAATGCAGTTCTGAGTATTACCTGCAGGGCAGGTCTGGTCATGACAAATTCCCTCAGTGTTTGCCTATCTGGGAAACACTTAATTTCTTCATCAATTGTGAAACATAGTTTTGTAAGTTATAAAATTCTAGGCTGGTGGTTATTCTGTATAAGATGATTGACAACAAGACCCCCCACTCCCTTCTGCCTTGTAAGATTTCTGCTGAGAAATCTGTTGTTAGCCTGATGGGTTTTCCTTTGTAGGTCAGTTGCTACTTATGTCTAGCGGCTTGGAGAATTTTCTCCTTCATTTTGACTTTGGCCAGACTGATTACAATGTGTCTTAAAGATGTGCTATTTGCTGTGGATCTTCCTGATGTTTGATAACTATCTTGTACCCGGGTGTCTGGATCTCTGGTGATACCAGGGAAATTTTCCTTAACAATTCTCTTGAACAGATTTTTCTTGCTATTAGCTCTTTCTACTTCTCCTTCAGGATAACTATAATTTGAATGTTGATTTGCTTTTTATGGTCCCCTATCTAAGTGATTGCTGCACCTTTTTGATTCTCTCCTCTGCCTCTTTAAATGACTGGGTTAGATGGAGAGCCTTGTCTTCAAGCTCTGAGATTCTCTTTTCTCCTTGATTTGGTCTGTTGTTTAAGGTTTCTGCTATGTTTTGAAATTCCTTAAATTACTCTATATTTTTAAAGTTCTATTCTATCCTTTCTTTTTTTTTTTTTAATTAAATCATAGCTGTGTAAATTAATGCGATCATGGGGCACCATACACTGGTTCTATAGACCATTTGACATATTTTCATAGGCTTCCTGGCATTTTCTTAGTTATTGTGTTAAGACATTTATATTCTACATTTACTAATTTTCACATGTACCCTTGTAAGATGCACTGTAGGTGTAATCCCACCAATCACCCTCCCTCCGTCTATCCTCCCCCCTCCCTCCCCTCCCTCTCCTCCTTCTCTATATTCTTAGGTTATAACTGGGTTATAGCTTTCATATGAAAGCCACAAATTAGTTTCATAGTTGGGCTGAGTACATTGGATACTTTTTCTTTCATTCTTGAGATACTTTACTAAGAAGAATATGTTCCAGCTTCTTCCATGTAAACATGAAAGAGGTAAAGTCTCCATCTTTCTTTAAGGCTGCATAATATTCCATGGTGTAAATATACCACAATTTATTAATCCATTTGTGTATCGAGGGGCACTTGGTCTTTTTCCATGACTTAGCAATTATGAATTGGGCTTCAATAAACATTCTGGTACAAATATCTTTGTTATAATGTGATTTTTGGTCTTCTGGGTATATACCTAGTAGAGAAATTATAGGATTGAATGGCAGGTCTATTTTTAGATTTCTAAGTGTTCGCCAAACATCTTTCCAAAAGGAATGTATTAATTTGCATTCCCACCACCAGTGTAGCAGTGTTCCCTTTTCTCCATATCCATGCCAACATCTGTGGTCTTGGGATTTTGTGATATGGGCTAATCTTACTGGAGTTAGATGATATTTCAAAGTAGTTTTGATTTGCATTTCTCTGATGATTAAGGATGATGAGCATTTTTTCATATGTCTGTAGGCCATGTGCCTGTCTTCTTCAGAGACGTTTCTCTTCAAGTCCCTTGCCCAGCCTGCGATGGGATCACTTGTTCTTTTCTTGCTTATACGTTTGAATTGTCTGTGGATTCTGGTTATTAAACCTTTGTCAGAGACATAACCTGCAAATAACTTCTCCCATTCTGAGGGCTGTCTGCTTGTTATACTTACTGTGTTATTGGCTGTGCAGAAGCTTTTTAGTTTGAACAGGTCCCAGTAGTGTATTTTTAAAGCTGCTTCAATTGCCCGGGGGTCCTCCTCATAAAATATTCGCCCAAACTGATTGCTTCAAGGGTTTTCCCTGCACTTTCTTCTAGTATTTTTATAGTTTCATGTCTTAAGTTAAAGTCTTTAATCCAGTGAGAGTCTTTTCTTAGAGTTTCATAGTTCTTTTTTTAGAGATCTTTCATGTCCTTGGTTAGGTAAACTCCCAAATATTTCATCTTCTTTGGCACCACTGTGAAAAAAATAGAGTCCTTAACTGTATTTTTTGGCTTGGCTATTGTTGCTATATATAAAGGGTACAGATTTCTGGGTGTTGATTTTGTAGCCTGAAAAACTGCTGTATTCCTTGATCACTTCTGAAACACCAGGAGAATCCCTGGTGTTTTCCAGATATACCATCACATCATCTGTGAAGAGTGAAAGTTTGATCTCTTCTGATCCTATGTGGATACTCTTGATCGCCTTTTCTTCCCTAATTGCAATGATTAAAACTTCCATTACAATGTTAAAGAACAGTGGAGACAATGGGCAGCCTTGTCTGGTTCCTGATCTGAGTGGAAATGATTTCAATTTAACTCCATTCAATATGATATTGGCTGTGGGTTTGCTGTAGATGGCCTCTCTCAGTTTAAGAAATGTCCCTTCTATACCAATTTTCTTAAGTGTTCTGATCATGAAGGGATGCTAGATATTATCAAAAGCTTTTTCTGCATCAATTGAGAGAATCATATGGTCTTTATTTTTTAATTTGTTTATGTGCTGAATTATATTTATTGATTTACGTATATTGAACCAGTCTTGAGACCCTGGGATAAAACCGACTTGGTCATGATGTATAATTTGTTTGATGTGTTGCTGGATTCTGTTTGTTAGGATCTTGTTGAATATTTTTGCATCTATGTTCATTAGTGATATTGGTCTATACTTTTCTTTTCTTTTTGGGTCTTTTCCTGGTTTGAGGATCAGGGTGATGTTTCCTTCATAGAACATGTTGGGTAGTATTCCTTCTTTTTCTATACTTTGGAACAGGTTTAGTAATATAGGTACTAGTTCCTCTTTAAAGGTTTGGTAGAATTC